>CAUYSK010099271.1:0-23138 GCA_963575035.1 Avahi laniger
ATTAATTTCTTTCTATTTTTGGTAGAGATGGGGTCTTGCTCTTGCTCAGGCTGGTCTCGAACTCCTGAGCTCAGAACGATCCGCCCACCTCGGCCTCCCAGAGTGCTAGGATTACAGGCGTGAGCCACCGCGCCCGGCCAGATTATTTCTTTCTATTTTTTTTAGTAGAGACACAGTCTCGCTGTTGCTCAGGCTGGTCTGGAACTCTTGACCTTGAGCGATCCACCCACCTCGGCCTCCCAGAGTGCTAGGATTACAGGCATGAGCCACTGCGCCCAGCCTAGTATTATGTTTTGATATACACTTGCTAAACATTATTGGTTCACCCATGCCTAATCCACACTTCCTTGATGTCTATGTAATGTCACAGAAATGTGAAAGGGACATTTTGTTGAATTTGACAATTTGACACAAACAGTTAAAGCAGTTCTTTAACACTGCAGTCCCCTCCACAGACGGATCCTCGGCCTGTTAGGAACCAGGCTGCAGAGCCACCCCCCACAACCCTGCAGAAAAATTGTCTTCCATGAAACTGGTCCCCAGTGCCAAAAAGGTTGGGGACTGCTGCGAATCATACTTTTTGTCTTTTATTAGCATTAAGTTAAGCCTGCTAACTCAACTATCAAACTATTCTATGCACAGACATAAAAATTCATCTTAAGATTTGCTCAGTACTATGCTAAATTCTAGCGTAAGAACTGGTGGCTCATTTTTGAAATATAAGAAGATAACTTCAAATTTAGGCAAGAAGTTGAATCCTTCATTATTGTTTCACATGTATTAAGTCTTTGATATAATTTAATAACATAAAAAGAATTAAATTTATAACTATTTTTTTCAATGTCAAATGAAAAGAAATTGAAAAAAATGTCATGTGAAAGTCCACTATAATCCCACTAAGAAATAACTACTGTGAACATTTTGGTGGACATTCCTGCAAAATTTTCTATGCAGCTATTATAACTTTGTATTGTATAAATATATATTTTCCTATTTTACAAAAATGGAATGACAGAAGTGATAAATCTTCTATAACTTGCTTTTGTCATTTAATACTACATATTGGACATCTAGGTTAAGACACAAAGATTAATTCCTTGTAGCCTTCACTCAAATTCACCTTCCCATAGAGATCTTGCCTAACTAGCCTGTGTTGCTTATGTCCCATTTCCTGTTTTTTCTCCATAGCATTTAACACCTTCTAAAATAGCCTAGCAAACATTTTCCGTAAAGGACCAAACAGCTGTGGGCCTTAAGTTCTCTGTTGCAACTAGCCATCCCTGTTATTAAAGTGCAAAAGCAGCCACAGACAATATATAAACAAATGCACATCAATAAAACTTCATTTACAAAAATAGGATGCATGCTGGATTTGGTCTGTGGGCCATAGTGAGCCAATCCATTTTAAATACCATGTAATTTACTTATTTTGCTTATTTTTTGTTAGAGGTTGAATTGTATCCCCTCTACAAAGCTATGTTGAAGTCCTAACCCCTAGTACCACAAAATGTGACTCTCTTTGGAAATAGGGCCATTGCAGATATAATTAGCTAAGATGTTATATTATACTAGCATACGGTGGGCCCTTGGTACAGCAAGACCAGTATCCTTAGAGGAAGAGACATAGAGGTAAGAAGAATGCCATGTGACAACACAGACAAAGACTGGAGTTAAGCAGACGCAAGCTAAGGAATGCCAAAAGTTGGTGGCTACCGCCAGAAGCTAGGAACAAGCAAGGAAGGATTCTATCCGGAGTCCTTAAAGAACTTCTAGCCTCCAGAACATTGAGAGAATAAATTTCTGTTGTTTTAAGCATCCAGTTTGTGGTACAGATTGAGCATCCCAAATCTGAAAATCTGAAACTTTTGCAGTACGAACATGACAAAGAAAATGCTTATTGGAGCATTTCAAATTTCAAATGTTTACATTTAGGATGTTCAGCTACTAAGTACATAAGCAAATATTACAAAATCCAAAAAATCAGAAATTTGACACACTTCTGGTCCCAAGCATTTCAGATAAGGGATACTAACTTGCATCTTGTTAGAGTAGCCCTACGAAACTAATACATTGTCTGTGTCCGCAAAATTCAAGGTCAGTGAGGAGTGGAATGGCTGGGCCATGTGGTAGGTGTATGCTTAGCTATATGTTTTCTTTGGTCATGTGTCTGTTCAAGTATTTTGATCATTTTTTTTTTTTTTTTTTTGAGACAGAGTCTCACTTCATTGCCCTGAGTAGCGTGCCGTGGCATCAGCCTACCTCACAGCAACCTCAAACTCCTGGGCTCAAGGGATCCTCCTGCCTCAGACTCCCAAATAGCTGGGATTACAGGCACACACCACAACACCTGGCTAATTTTTCTATTTTCAGTAGAGACAGGGTCTCCCTCTTGCTCAGGCTGGTCTCGAACTCCGGAGCTCAAGCAATCCTCCCACCTTGGCCTCCCAGAGTGCTAGGATTAGAGGCATGAGCCACAGTGCCAGGCCTTGATCGCTTTTTAATTGGGTTTGTTTTCTCATTATGAAGTTTTGAAAGTTTAAAAATATATTCTGGCTAGAAGGCCTTTATTAGAAAAATTGATTTGTACATTATTTTCTCCCAATCTGTGGCTTGTCTTTTCCTTCTCATAAAAGTGTCATTTGAAGAACAGAAGGTTTAATTTTAATGAAGTCCAATTTATCAATTTGTGCTTTTGGTGTTTTATCTATCTGTATCTTTGCCTAATCTCTAGTCACAAAGTTTTATGGTTTTAGGTTTTACATTTAGGTCTCTGAACTATTTCAAGTTAATATTCACATATGGTGTGAAGTAGGAATTCAAGCTCATTCTGTACATATGGATGGCCAACTGTTTCAGAACCATTTATTGAAAACACTGTCCTTTCTCAAGTGAATTGCTGTTGCACCTCTGTCAAAATCAGTTGTTCACATGGGTCTATATGCGTATTCTCAATTCCAGGGTGGACCAACTTTTTATGTAAAGGGCTAGAGGGTAAATATTTTAGGCTTTATGGGCCATACGGACTCTGTTAGATCTACCAATCTACCATTGTGGCACAAAAGCAGCCATACATAATGCATGAACAAAAGGAGGTAGCTGTATTCTAATAATACTTTATTTATAAAAACATGAAGTGGGCTGGCTCACCGGTAGGCTGCAATTTGCCAACTCCTGTTCTATTTATTCCTTTGATCTATTTGTTTATGCAATGACTACACTGTCTTGATTACTGTAGCTTTACAAGTCTCAAAATCAATATTCTGTGCACATTTAAAAAGTACTACTGTTGCTGGTAGAGTGTTACATAAATGTCCATCACATCCTAATTTGGTTGATAGTGTTCTTCACATCTTCTATATCCTTACTGATTTTCTGTCTACTTCTATCAATTATTGAAAAGAGGGGTAATGAAATTCCCAAATATAACTGAGGATTGATTTATTTCTCCATGTAGTTTTTATCAGTTTTTGTCCCATGTATTTGAAGCTATGCTATTTGGTATACCCTCTTGATGAATTGACCTTTTTATGATTATAAATGACCTTCTTTACCCCTGATAATATTTTTTGCTCTGAAATCTACTTTGATATCCAGTCTTCCTTTGATTAGTATATCATGGCATACCATCCTTTTATGTTTAACCTGTTTGTTTCTTCATATTTAAAGGGCATTTTTTTGTAGGCAGCATGTAGTTATATCCAATCTGACAATCCTGCTTTTCAACTGGATGTTCAGACTACTTACATTTAATATAATTTTTGATATAGATGGTTAGGTTTAAAGCTATCATCTCCATACTTGTTTTCTATATACTTAACTGTTCTTTGTTTCCCTTTTCTTCTTGTTCTGTTACTTTTGTTAGTTAATTGAATATTTTCTATTCTATTTTCCCCTCCTTGTGGGCTTATAAGCCATAATTCTTTTTTTTTTTAGAGACAGAGTCTCACCCTACTGCCCGGGCTACAGTGCCATGGTGTCAGCCTAGCTTACAGCAACCTCAAACCTAGGCTCAAGCAATCCTCCTGCCTCAGCCTCCAAAGCAGCTGGGACTATAGGCGTGTGCCATGACACACAGCTAATTTTTTCTATTTTTAGTAGAGACAGGTTTTGCTCTTATTCAGGTTGGTCTTGAACTCCTGACCTCAAGTGATCCTCCTGCCTCGGCCTCCTAGAGTGCTAGAATTACAGGCATGAGCCACCACATCCAGCCTAAGCTATAATTCTTTGTTTTGTTATCTTATTGGCTGCTTTAAGGTTTACAGTATATATTTTAACTTATCAGTCTATCTTCAAGTAATATTATACCACCGCATGCACTGTCAAGTATAAAATAGTATAATTCCATTTCTTTCCTCCTGACCTTTGAGCTATTTGTCATACATTTTGTGTATGTTAAAGTACATGTACTTTACATATGTTATAAACTACACTGTCATTATTTTTATTCAAAAAAGTTAATTATTTTAAAAGAGACTTAAACAATAAGAAAAAGAGAATATGCTGAATGCAGTGGCTGGGCCTTGCCCAGCATTTTGGGAGGTTGAGGCAGGAGGATTGCTTGAGGCCAAGAGTTTGAGACCAGCCTGGGCACCATAGCAAAACACTATCTGTGCGTGGTGGTGTGTGCCCGTAGTTCTAGCTACTAGAAAGGCTGAAGCAGGAGTACTGCTTGAGACCAGGAGTTCATAGTTACAGCTGTGACGGGGCCACTATACTCTAGAAAAGCAATATCTTGCCTATAAAATAAAAAAAAAAGAAAAAAAGAAAGAAAAAAAAAGTCTTATATATTTACCTATGCACTTACCAATTCCAGAGCCTTTAATTTCTTTCTATGGATTCATATTTCTTTTTTTTTTGAGACAGAGTCTCATTCTGTTGCCTGGGCTAGAGTGCCGTGGTGTCAGCCTAGCTCATAGCACCCTCAAACTCCTGGGCTCAGGTGATCTTCCCGCCTCAGCCTCCCAGGTAGCTGGAACTACAGGCACGCACCACCGTGCCTGGCTAATTTTTTTCTATTTTTAGTTGTCCAGATAATTTCTTTCTATTTATAGTAGAGACGGGGCCTCGCTCTTGCTCAGGCTGGTCTTGAACTCCTGAGCTCAAGCAGTCCTCCCACCTTGGCCTCCCAGAGTGCTAGGATTACAGGTGTGAGCCACTGCGCCCAGCCTATAGATCCATATTTCCATGGAATGATATCATTTTCTTTCTGCCTGAAGGACTACCTTTAACATTTTTTTTGGTAATATAGGGCTACTGGTGATGAATTCTTTAAGTTTTTATATGTACCCAAAAAATCTTTATTTACTATCATTTTTCATAAATATTTTCACTGAGTATAGATTCTCAATTGACAGTTTTTTCTTTCAGTACTTTAAATATGCAAGCTCTACTTTCTTCTTGCTTGTATCGTTTCAAAATCTGTTGTCATCCTTTTCTTTGTTCCTTTGTATGAAAGGTCTTTTTCCCTCTGGATGTGTTTAAGATTCTTTTTTATCACTAGTTTTGAGCAATTTGATTGTGATGCACCTTAGTGTACTATTTATCATGTTTCCATTGATTGGAGTTTGTTCAGCTTCTTGTATCTGTTGGTTTCTAGTTTTTATCAAAAACTACAAAATATCTAGGACTAATTATATTCTCTACTATTAAGGCAAGATCCTTCTATATACTCTACCTTATGTCCCATGAATCAAAATGTTTTCCAGTCTGGCTGGTGAGAACAGGCACTATTCCTGACCCATGAGAACACACCATTACCTCTAATCCTTTCAGGAGGTTCTTTTCCTGGCCTTCGGTAGTTCCTTTATTTTACATATATACACTGCTCAGTACTCAGCTGAACATCTGGGGGGACCTCCGAAGTTTCCCCTGCAGAGTCCTTTCTTCTCCAGTATTCTGTTCTGTGAACTCTAGTCACTTTGGTCTCTTCCCAGTTATTTCTTTAGGAGTGTCTACTGGGCTGAGCCTGGGTTTCCTCTACCTGTACGATGCATGGCCTGGAAACTCTCTGAAGAGGTCGCAGGCTAATAGAATCACAGGACTTACTGCATTCCCATCTCCTAAGATCGTTTTTTATCACCTGATGTCCAGTGTCTTGATTATCACTGTTTTATATATATTTTTGGTTTTTGGTTGTTTCAGGCAGGAGGGTAAATCTGGTCCTTGTTATTCCATCTTGGCCAGAAATGCAAGTTGCATAGATGTTTGGATACCAAATCAAACAAGGATTACATAATAAAACTATTGTCAAACTGTCATGAATACTGGTGTAAAAAAGTCTAGATTTGAAAACAAAATCAAAATGTGAACACTAATAAGTATTTAGCCTAAAATATCAAGCATAGTTTAACATGAGAAAATATATTATCACTCACTATATTAAGAAATTAAAGAAGAAAAACAACATGATCATTCCAACCGATGTTTGAAATGTATCTGACAATATTCAAGAACTGTTCATTTAAAATTTATAAATAACAACAAAGTGTCAGAAAACTAAGACTAAAAGAGACTATCCTTATGTCAATGAAGTATAATAAAAAAGATAAGAGCAGGGACTCTGGAACCAGATTGTCTGTGTTCAAATCTCAGCTTCTCTATTTTTTTGTAAAACATCTTAGGCAAGTTTTTTAACATCCCTCACTTTCATTTCCCTTATCTGTAAAAATGAGAATAACATCCATCACCTGCCCATCTACCACCTAGGAATGTTGTGACAAATAAATGAATACATGTAAAGTGCTCAGAGTCATCTGGCTCATAGTAACTACTCAGTAAAAGGTAACAGCTCTTACTCTTAGTGCAGCTCTTGCTGTTACTGCCACAAGTAGTACTATCAGAAACCTATAATAAGCATCTATATGTTTAAAGGTGAAAATAAGAAGCATTTCTATTAAAGTCAGGATTCAAACAAGACGCTTAGTGTCATCACTTATTTGACACTGTTCTAGAGATCTTAACCAAAAATATAATAAGACATAAAAATGGAAAAAATATAGACGATATGATCATCTATCAAGAAAAAGAGAATCAAATGACAAGCTATTAGGACTATTGAGAGTTTAACATAGTAGTTGAACAAAAGATCATCAAAAAATAATAGCTCCTCTACATACCAGTACTACCAGTTAGAAAATGTGATAGGAAAAAAGGCCTATTCACAATAGCACCAAAAACTATAATATGTCTAGGAAATATCTAATCAGAACTGTGTGAGAACTTATGGAAAACTATAAAACCTTACTAAAAGGTACATTAACATGATCTAAATATAATGGGACGGAAAAAAATACAGTAGAGATGCCAATTCTTCACAAATTAATATATAAATGCAACGAAACTTTAATGCAAATAGCAAAGTGGTTTATTATGGAACTTTACAAACCCATTTAAAATTTCATAAAAATATTAAAGAATAGCCAGCCAAAAGCCAATTTTCAAAAAAAAGAATAAAGAGAAGAATATATGTTCTATCATCTATTAAGACATACTATAAAGGCAGTAATTAGAACATGGCACTGGCAAAGGAATAGACAGTTAAATCACTGGTACAGAACAAAAACAGACTCAAGTATATTTAAGAATTTAATAGCTCATTTTAAAAAAGTCATCTCATATCATTGGGGAAATAAAGGACAATTCAATAAATGGTATTGGGACAATGAGCATAAAATAAATTAAGAACCCTATTTCATCACAGACAAGCATACATGCATGTGTGCACACACACACGGTCTCCAGACTGATTAAGGACCTAAATGCAGAAGCAAAATTATAAGCATACTGAAAGAAAATACAGAATATGCTTATGACCTTGGAGTAGAGAAGGCCTTTTACAAATTATCAGTTTTAGCCAAATGAAAACGTTTAAATGGTATTTTGATGAACATCCATGTTCTCACTATCACTTAAGAAATAAAACATTACAAATATAATTGAAGACAAATAAACAGTTCTTGCCCTTAAGAAGTTTAAAGTTTAGAGAGGTAGAATATGCACAAACTTCTACAGGAGCACAGAGAATACCCAATCCAGACAGGGTGCAGGAGCACCCAGTCATGAAATAAGGGTAAGGGTTTTCTAGACAGAGAAAATAACATACACGTAAATTATCCATCATCTTTGACTCTAATTGCCAAGTGAAGATTACCAATGGCAAAATCCCAGAGCATGCCAGTTTACCAACCAGAGCTGTACTATCTGAAACAGCTCTAGTGCCTACTTTGCACTAGGGAGTATGGTTGCGGGGAATATATAAAGCAGAATATCCAAACAAAAAGAGATTGCGCAGAAGGCACCAATATGAAAAGCATTATTTAGAAGTAATGATTAAGCCACTCTATCTTGCAGCAAAGGATGAAACTGAATACTTAAAAGAAAATGAAAATTTGGAGGCAGAACATTCAAATTTTAACAGGGCAACAGATTTATAGTGCTGAAAGGAATGAAACTCCTGCTGTGCATATATATACATGCATCTTTAAAATAATAATCTATATGCTATAGCCATATTTCAACAGATATAGTTCTCTTATTCATGATCAATTAGCTAACTTATTTTTCATTAAATCTAAGATATACTAGATAGCCGCAGAATAAAAAAAGAGAGTGCAGCCATTATGACAATATCACAAGTGTTTCTGAAGCCTCCACATTATTGACCATCCCTGCTTCTTGAAATTCTCATGGTTCCTGGTTTCTATGTAACCATATAATGTAACTGAATTCTTTCCTTTATCTACTTTCCTGTCTCCTTTACAGAATTTTCTGCTAGCTTTTATCTCCTGGCTAAGAATGTACCTGAAGGTGAAGTATTTGGCACCAACTTTTCTTTTCAAAATACCAAATTCCTTGAAGACATACAACTTCAACTACTACCTTAACAAAATAATTTTAAGAATTCTGGCTTGAATCTTTTTTTTAAATTCTAGTTATATATCATCATCTTGAATATTCTGTCTCAGAATCAAATCAATTTAAGAGGTCTAAAAACAGCATATACATATATGTGCTCATATACATAAAATGAACACATTTTTTAAAAAATCACAGGGACTTATCTTTTTCCCTTTCTACAAATAACTCATCTCTTCAACTGCCATCAGTGGAGTCCATCACTGAGTCTCTTACCTATCCATTACATTGGAGCTTTCCTCAGTCACAAATCATATCTAGTCTTCTTTCAAAATGTCTTTCCCACTTGTCTCTTCTTTTTACCCTCTACTATAACCTAGTTTGGGCACTGATCACCTCAATACTTTTAACTGCTTTCCTGCTTCCAATTTCTTCCCTCGTTCCCAAGCATTCTGAATGTAATTGTTCGGTGACTCTCTCTAAAACACTACTTTAAACCCATCACTCTTTTCCTCACAAGCTTTTTAAAGGGTGAATAATAGTACCAAATATTTTAACTATTTAAGAACCCAAAATTTTGGCTTCAGTGTGCCTGTCCAATGTATCTTCTCCATATTCAAGTCTATTAAAAAAAAAAATCCTTTCCTCAGACTTCTTCCTTGAGCTACCCACTGTACTTTTAGAGAACTGCTTGCAATTGCAAGCAATCTGGCTTTTACTCCAATCATGCTGAATATTATTTTTGTAGTTTCCCAACTGCAAAGCAAATATTTTAGTTTCTCATTTTGCTTGACCTCACCATGCCATTTATAATTTGGTTTTTACCTTTTGTTACTCCCTACTAGCCAGCCCTACAGACTCTAAGCTCAAGCCACAGCAAACCACTGGACTTCCCCTAACGTATCTTGCTGTTTCAGTTTGTACATATGCTATTCCCACCTCTACGATGCCTTTCCTGACTGCTTAGTTCTACTAACTGTTTACAACCCAGATGAAACATCATCTCTTCTGTGGAATTACCCTTCACTGTCACAAACACCTTTACTGCCATTGCACTCCTACATATTCACTAATAAGATTCATAACACTGCACTGTAATTGTTTCAAATCTTGATATCCTCCAAATCTAACTTATTTTGAAACACCTATTAGACAATTAAGAGTAGGTTTTAAAAGACCTTCTGCTATGACCACATTAATCTACTCACTGTCACTCAAGTGTACTATATGAAGAGGCAGTGTGTATCATGTTTAAGAGTTCAGAATCTGAAGCCAGGCTAAGTATGAATTTTGGATCTACCACTTAGGTGGACAAGCTAATTAACTTCTGTATGCCTGGGTTTCCCTATGTGTAAAACCAGGATTAATAAGACCTACCTTATAAAGTTGTGAGGATTAAATGCATTAACATGGGAAGAGTGCTCAAAACAGTAACTGACAAAAAACAAGCATTAAATACGTCTTGGCTATTATAATGAATATACCTTGGTTATTCCTGATCCTTTCCACATGCCAGTCCTCTGTTAGATTTTATATTCTACATTCTATATTATGTTCTCCATTCTTCATGTATGATAAATGGGCTTCCTTCATTTTCCCCTTTATCCAAATCTTCCCAGTTTTCAAGGCTGACTTTTGGTAGAGCCTCTGCTCATTCCAATCCTTAAATGATCACTCCCTAAATTAAATATGTATAGCATTTTCTGTATCACTCTGCATTTAATTAAAACTGCTTTGCATCCTTGTAATTTTTCATATATAAGTTTGTCAATTTTTGTAAAGTCTTTGAAGGTCCTGATGACATCTCATACATCTCTGTCAGTTCCTATAGCAGGTAGTAAGGGCTTAGAATTTGTTGTGTAAAATAGTGAAGCACAATAGAAACCTCAACTTTAATCAAACTGCCTTTGCAATCAAAGAAATAGAGAAACCTGTGAGAACATTCCATGCTTCTCTAGGAGCCAACCTGAAAATGTATGAGGGCCAGGGAATTCTGATTCTCATTAAAGTGAGAAGCTCTGATATAGCTTCTGGGGGGAAAACTTCCCTGCCATTGTAAAGGAGTTATGGGTAGCCCTTAAATTCCCAAACCAAATTGTAGCACTGGATTTTCTATGAGAAATGTGACAAATAATTGAGGGCACAAGATTTGGAGTCACACAGATCTAGGTTTCAGAGGGACCTAGAGCCTGTTTCTTTCCTCTATAAAATGGACATTTTAACACCTCCTTCACAGGTATCTAACAATCAAGATTCACCCTAATATTTAACTGAAATGCAAACCCTTGCGAAAAAATTTAAGTAAACTGAAAATACTGTAATTGATAAATAAATATGAGAACAACATTTTTAGTTACATAAGAATATGCTGCATTAAATTAGCTGGCAGCACTATTTATAAAGCTCTAAATTACCTATAAGAAAATCAAACAAGTATATTATTGTCAATAATAGGCTTGAGATGAGGGAAAATTTCCACCACAAAGTTTATCCTCCTTTTTTGACACTCCTTCCTGTAATTTTTTTCTTTCACGTGTGATTAAGAACAAAATGTACAAAATTATGCCCAAAAAGAAATATTCGGAAAGCACAATTTAACTTAATATCAACTTGGTTCTATAGTGTAGTATTCCAGTTCATTGTTCAGAATTACTTCCAAGTAAGAATTAACATGAGTTTAAGAAATTAAGATAATGGCGAACAGCTCATATGATGATCTGAGTCAGTAATTTCAAATTAAGAGTTGTTCCAACTTGAAGCTGGCAGTCACACACAGTCTGAAGGGTTTGTTTATAGCACTGATTAGACCAAATACCCTAATCTTTTAGACGACTCATCCTGACATTCTAATAAATTATTTTAAGGCAGTATAACTGCTGAAATGTCCAATACTCCACAAATTAAACCCAAATGCGTTTCTTTCTGAAGGAAAAAAGAACAAAAGTGGCAAGTCTTATTTTAATCTGTGATTTTTTTTTTTTTCAGTTTCAGGTTATGAATAAAATGCTGTTCATCCACTAAAGAACAGAACCTTACTACTTGGAACACCTTCGAGCTTAGGGGAGGAGGTGAAATCTTAAAAACAGATGGATCTGTTCTCCTCAGGATACAGTGAGTGGTATGTGGGATTCGTTAGGAATGAATGGTACATATAAGAGATCAAAGGAAAAGAAACGTTAGTTAATAATGTTTATAAGCATTGTGAACTTTCAACAACGCTGAAATGTTACAATTTAAAGAAGAAAACATGGCTCTGGGGAAGGAAAATCAACCTCCCGGTAGAAATCCGACAGTCAAGTGCGAGGCTAATGGAATTTAAAGGGAGACGGAAAGGGGAATGGGAAAAACGTGGGACAGGGTAGTCAAAAACGGGTACGATCTTGAAGAGAGTTCTGCGGGGAAAGGCGTACGGAAGGGAGGGTGCGTGTGTGGTCGGGGTAAGGTTTGTTCTTAGGACTGAAAAACCGAGGTGACAAAGTTGTGGAAGTAGAACTCGGCGGTGCGGGAGCAGGGAGAGGAAGGAATGTGGGGATTTCCAGGCTGAGCTGACAAGTTCGGGGCGCGAGCTGCCCGCCGCTCCTCTTTTGGGGAAGGAAGGCCCCGCCGAGTGCCCGGCCGCCCGTCCGCACCGACCGAGCTCTCACCCTCCCGCTACTCGGCCCTTCACCCGGCCTTGGCCCTGTCCCCGGTCCCTCCTCACCTCAGGCCGCGGCGCCTCGATCCTCCGCGCCTCCACTGCGGACGTCCCCCTCGGCGCCGGCGGGGCCGGACCAGTAGGCCTGACGGGCGCGGCTCCTCACTCAGCTGCGCCCGGGCGGCCACAGCGCGGCTTCGCCGGCCTCTCGGCTGCTCGCTCCGGCTGCGGCACGCTCGCGGCCCTTTCCCGCAGAGGTGGCGCGCGGCCCTCCTCCCCAACCCCGCCCCACGGCGCCCCCGCCTCGCCCCGCCCCGCCCCGCCCCCGGACGCCTGGCCTGTGCGCTGATAGGTCTCTGAGAGACCCGGCGCGCCCAGGCATAGGCCCAGCAGCCGTCCGTCGACGAGGGGGCGGGAGTCCAGAGGGGCTGCGATTCCCGTAACGCGGCTCCTGGCGTCCCGGATTCCGGTGGCTGCGCCCGCGTCGCCTCTCCCAGACTAGATCGAAGGGTTCCCCCCACCTCCCCTCTGCGGGCGGAAGGAGCGGAATGTTCCATTTTTCCGTGGAGTAACGGGGTCATGAACCGAAGGCCGGGTGTTGCCTGCTCCTCCCGCCCTCCCTTCTCGCCAGAGAGCCTTTGGCGGCCTTCCCCGAGCGACCTAGGACCGCGAGGGACCGCTGGGCTCCCTTGGGGACAGAGGCAGCGTGGGAGCCTCCTGGGAAGAGTGAAGGGCTTGGCCGTGACTCCACACGAGGTTGCCGCAGATTGTGGCGGCGGCTTCGGTCCAATTCTTATGTAAACGAACTTTGCCACGATGTAATTTTTTAAATTGGTAAATGAGTTTGGGTGCGATTGATCAAAGAACACCAGAGCTGGGAACCCGCCAAAAGACTAGTATTTCTTTGCGGTTTGTACGTCCCAATCTGTCATAAAAATATCGAGTAAAAACCAATTCCATTACAATGCACCTCCTCTCCCCTCCCTGCCTGGAAAATGGACCCAAAGACTTATGTTGTTATATATATTTATTCCCAAAGCAGAATGAGAAACTGTGTGTGTGTGTGTGTGTAAAGAGACACACCCAAAGCCAGGGGCGTTTGTGGAATAATGGGAGGCTATAGGAGGATAATAATGGTTAATGAACTTGAATAAGTTATATTAGTACCTATGAATTAATAGACAATTACAAGGGTCTTCATTATATTGAGGATTCAGACACAGATCAAATTATGATCTCTTAGTCGTTGATCAGATAATTTTAAAAAGACACAACAAAGTGGACCTACTAAGGAGTCCTTGGCAAATGGGGACGGTGCTGCCTGCAGCTGATATATTCAGCTCTTGATGCTCCCTGTCATCCTATAGCTAACCTACAGATTGTATTCTAGCTTTGCCATTTATAGGCGTGTTTATTTTAAACAAACTTCTATAAAAATTTGTTAAATTTAAATATTGTATAGATCCAGCAAACATTTATATGGGGAAATGTGTAGTGGTTAAGTGTACCCTCTGATTCCAGACTGCCTAGGTTTGAATACTGGTGCCAGTATTTCCCATCTCTGTGACCTTGGGCAAGTCTTTCAGTTTGTTCATCTGCAAAATGAGAATAATGATACCAACCTAATGGGATTGTTGTAAGGATTAAATGGGTTAAAATTTATAAAGTGCTTGGCACATAGTAGGTGTTTGGTAAATATCACCTGTTGTTACTTTTGAATGTCTACTGTGTCAATGCTTCCAAAACCTTTTTATGTCACAGCATATATTGAAAATGATGCAGCCGGGTGCCATGGCTCATGCAGGCCTGTAGTCCTAGCTACTCAGGAGGCTGAGGCAGGAGGATTATTTGAGCCCAGGAGTTCAAGGTTACAGTAAGCTATGATCATGCTTCTGTACTCCAGCCTGCCAGCCTGGGTAACAGTGAGACTTTGTTTCTAAAAAAGAAAATGATGTTATTTCTCTAGAAAGGGGAAGGCAGGTAAACAGAAGGTAATCAATATCTCACAACACACTAGCCTGGCTTGGCACACTGGTCAGGAGTTAGTCCTTTTATGGATGTCTTCCTATTAGCTCAGCTCAAGCCCTGCCCCTAAGAAACTCACATTTTTGTGGGGATAAAGTCCTAGGCTAAAAGGATGAATGCATATTGGAAAAAGATTTTTTTCAGAACAGCAGGATAGTAGGAGATCTCTACTCTGCTAGAATTATATAACTTTGCAGACACATCTATAGAGTATTGACCCTGAAATGACCACTTTCAAGGTAAGGATTTGTCAGTAGAAAACCCCATAAAAATGTAAAGGTAAGTAGGGTAAAGTGTTTGGTTTTTTTTGTTTGTTTGTTTTGTTTTTTTTTTTGAGACAGTCTCTGTTGCTCCAACTAGAGTGCTGCGGTGTCATCATAGTTCACTGCAACCTCAAACTCCTGGGCTCCAGCGATCCTCCTGCCTCAGCCTCCCGAGTAGCTGGGACTACAAGTGCACACCACCATGCATGGCTGATTCTTCTACTTTTTGTAGAGATAGGGGTCTCACTCTTGCTCAAGTTGGTCTTGAACTCCTGAGCTCAAGCGATCCTCCCACCTTGGTCTCCCAGAGTGCTAAGATTACAGGTGTGAGCCACAGCGCCTGGCTGAAAGTGGTATATTAATGGAGAACTTTGTATTTATGTCCTGGGACCATTTGGGATTTTAGAAAAGTCAAGAGCAGAGAGTGGGGAACCTGTGCAGTGAGAGGGCAGCATGAGAGCACTGAGGTTACTTGGGAGTAAGTAGTTGAACAAATCTAGGAAAAAATACTATGGAACAAAGGTGATAAATATTGAAGACAATCTTTGCCTACCTTTCTATTTGCCTAAATCTGGTCCTGACCAGGATATCCATTCATTTCCTTGTCTGCCCAGTTGCGTTTCTGAAACTCTGTGTCAGCCCTGGAACTCTCCTCATGTCCTTCATCAATCTAGTGATTTCAGCATCCATGTAGATGACTCAGCACCCTGAGTTCACGATTTCTATTCCTTCTTTCTTTTCCAGTGATCTTCAACTTCACTGTATATCAGCAACCCACAATTGGAGCCACACCTTCAAGCCAGTCATCAATGAAATTACCCCCTCTCCAAAGTTTTGGGTTGCGAATTTTCCTCTCTACCCACAGCCACCTACTCCTCTACCTCTCTTTTGTGCTCACTCCCATTGAATCTGCAGTTTGTCCTTAGTGTGACCTCCAGTCTTTGTTCTCACAGTTTATCAGCTATTTCCTACCTTCTCTTATCTTCCTAAGCAGTGAGAACCCTTTTATCAACCATTTTAACTGCACTTTCACTAGTATCTTCACTTCCCTTGACCTTCAGCCCTGTTTACTACCAGCCCCACCATAACATGTATTCTTAGTACAGAACCTACTTTCATTATTCCCTGGAAAAATCAAGACCATGATTTGTGGGCATCCTTAACTTTTCTCCAACTTAGGAAGCAACTATATATTTATCTTTTTTCTCTTTCTCCCCCTGTCTCAGAAGAAAGGCCCCGATTCTTTTAAAAGATCAACTCCTCCTCTGTTGTTGGTACTATTCCTACTAAGTTCGGTCCCCTAGTCTTATATTTTTCATTATTAGCACTATATGCCTTAGAAATGTTTAAAAATTAAATATTAACTCAGTGGTAAGTTGGGGACAGCTTTTCTGTATGTATTAAAATCTTTGTAACCTAACAGCACCTAATTCACCAAATAAAATTAAAATTAAAAATAATTAAATAAAAGTCTCAAAATGAGGCAGGTTAGGCTACATTGAAATTCATTTAATAAAGTGAGTTTGGGATGAAATATGAACTTTTTTTTTGAGACAGAGTCTCACTCTGTCACCCTGGGTAGAGTACAGTGGCATCTGTCGCCCTAGCTCACTGCAACCTCAAACTCCTGGGCTCAAGGGATACTCCTGCCTCATCTTCCCAAGTAGCTGGGACTACAGGCATATGCCACGACACCCAGCTTATTTTTCTATCTTTAGTAAAGACAGGGTCCCACTCTTGCTCAGGCTGGTCTCAAACACCTGAGCTCAAGTAATCTTCTTGCCTTGGCCTTCCAGAGTGCTAGGGTTACAGACATAAGCCATCATGCCCAGTCCTCTGAAATATGAACTTCAATCAAGTTGTAACTAAATTTCCACGCTAGGAAACAGGACAAGTTCATTTCATAGCAACAAAACTAAGAAGCATTATGACTGCCATTAAAAAAAATTTTATTGAAGAATAATGTATATTTGGAAAAATGAACACATCGTAAGAGTACAGCTTGAGGCCTGGCACGGTGGCTCAGGCCTGTAATCCTAGCACTTTGGGAGGCCGAGGCAGAAGGATTGCTTGAGGCTAGGAGTTTCAGATCAGTGTGAGCAACATAGTGAGACCCTCTCTTTACAAAAAATAGAAAAATTAGCTGCGTGTGGTGGTACATATGTGTAGTCCCAGCTACTTGAGAGGCTGAGGCAGGAGGATTGCTTGAGCCCAGAGTTTGAGGTTGTAGTGAGTTATGATGACATAACTCTGTTTCCAGCCCAGGAAACAGAGCAAGACCCTATCTCAAAAAAAAAAAAATCTAAATAAATAAAAATTTAAAAAATAAATAAAAATTAAATAAAAAGAATACAGCTTGAAAAATTTTCAAAGTGAACACACTCATGCAACTAGCATCTAGATCAAGAAACAGTATATGACTAGTACCCCAAAAGGTTCCTCCTATTCCCTTCCAGTTACTGGGAGGCCACAGATGACCACTATTTTGACTTCTAGCACCATAGTTTTACAGCTATCATTTTAAAATTGAAAAGTTAGCAGAATCTTCTTAACATTATTCTTAATAATATATTCTTAATATTATTATATTTGCTTATTTTAAATAAATTCAGTAGACCAAGGGAGTTTGAAAGGTTAAACATACATGCAGATTGAAGAGGAGGGGATCTAACATCTAGATACTCTGGAACTCTAGGAAACACCATCAAATAGCCATGGGATGGTCAATAATCTTGGGTTACCCTGTTTTACAGGGAAGCTTGGCTTCAGAGAGGGAAAGGCCAGTACAGAAGTGTGAGCAACAGTGAAGTGCATCGTATTCCTGGATGTGATTATAGGATGAGGAAACCAGGTATTGGGACTATAGCTTTGGAACATCCCAGACTTGCTTCAGAATACCATCCTGGGGAGTTTGAGAAGCAAGGGCTCTCATGTCACCAATCTTCCTGGAAAAAAATTCTGCGGTTACAAAATAATTTCCTT
Source organism: Avahi laniger (assembly GCA_963575035.1). Taxonomy (NCBI): domain Eukaryota; kingdom Metazoa; phylum Chordata; class Mammalia; order Primates; family Indriidae; genus Avahi; species Avahi laniger. Next base: position 17,758 of record CAUYSK010099271.1, read on the forward strand.
GGCTCCAGGTCTGACACTTATGCTAAAACGTGAATTTTTAAAAAAATTATTTTGTGGGCTTATGTAGCTAAGAATTCCTAGCACCCTACATAGGATCTGGATAAAGATATAGTACTAATTGTATTAAATAAAGATTTTGGCAAATGTGTGTCTATCTCCTTAAGGAAAGATGGCAGTACCTACTGAAAAGGAAAAATTAAATGAATATACGTCCTGAGAAGGATGGAATTTTCTGAAAATTGTCCCCTCTGACTTTTCTTAGGATTTAGGGAATGACCATTTTCCATGATTAACAAATAATAAATGAAATTTAATGTTGAGTCAAATGAAACTGGAAACAAAGCTAATCTAGCTGATATTTCAAATGATGAGAATCATTATTTTGGAGTGAGGATGCATGACAGACTCTTAGGATAAATTCCATGGCTCCCTGCTTCCTGATGTTCCTTGTGTTATTTCTTCCCCTTGAGTATGAAGGGATATGTGATCAGTAAGATAGCACCCATCTCTCACTTCCTTGTGGCTTTGGAAAATCAAGCTGCCATGTTGTAGGTTCTGTGTTACAAAGATTGTAATGCTTGTCTTACAAGGACAATCTCTTGCTGGTTTTGATGAAGCAAGCTGCCATGTTTGAGCTTCCATATGGAGAAAGCCATATGTTAAGGAGCTGAGGCTGGCCTCTGCCAATAGATAGCAAAACTGAAGCTCTCAGTCCTACAACCTCAAGGAACCAAATTTAGCCAACAAAAGCAGATCCTTCCCCAGTCAAGCCAAGGATGAGACAGCATTGCCAGCCAACAGCTTATTTGCAGCCTTGTGAAAACTAAAGCAGAGAACTCAGCTAAGCTATGTCCAAACCCCTGACCCCACAGAAACTGAGAACTGTTTTAAGCTGCTAAGTTTGTAGTAATTTGTTATGTAGCAATAGAAAACTAATACAGTAGGCAAAAGTTGAAAGCTATTCACATAAATGTTCATAATGGATATCACTTTTAGACATTTATATCAAGCTTTTCTTAATAAGAAGATATGGATCTGGAGAGGCAATTCTACCAAGCAGGAGGCTGCTCTGGTGTTCTGGTGTCATGAAGACCTGGAAATTAAGGGCATCCAACCATTCTAATTTATTTAATAAACACTTACTGAGCATCAGGCATGTACCAGGCACTTAGATATGATCTAAGGAAGACACACATGTTGTCCTTGAGGATCTCAGAGTCTAATGAGAGATATGGATACATAAACCAACAATTACACAATGTCATGGCATTATGAAAAAGGTGTTAAGAGAGTATTCTGGGAGTATTCATGCATGAATACTTCAGAAACTGGGCATTATAAGAACTCAGTTGCCTCTCTCTACCTCCAATCCTATACCTCACACTTTGTATTGGATTAAAGATGGCCACAAATTTTTCAACACTCCTCTAAAGAGATTTGAGGTTTAGTTCCCTTCATCTTGAATTTAGACAGGTTTGCTCATGGTCTAGCCTTTAAGAAGATCTTTCATCTTGGTCTCTGGGAGTCCTGAGCCACCATGTAAGAAGTCCAACCACCTTGTTATTTTTTTTTCTTTTTTTGCACCCCTCTCCACTAACCACCTTGTTAGACCACCTGGAGAGGGCTGGGACTACATGGAGAGGGAGAGTGGCCCAGCTGATCGAGCCTTCCCATTATCCCTGCCCAATTTCCAGGCATGTGAGTAAAGCTATCTTCGACCTTCCAAACTATATCAGCCACCAGGTGAATAATGCTAACTGACCCTCGTCAATGCCTCATAGAGCAAAAGAATTGTCTGGCTGAATCCTGTCCAAATTCCTCACTCAAAAAATTGTAAGATATAATGTCTGTTGTTTTAAGTCACTGTTTTATTAGGAGCAATTAATAACTAGAATAAAACCTTCAGATTCATCATGCACAAAGCTGAAAATCTGACCATCTCACTCTCCCTGAAGCTCTGTCGATGCCTTTCCATCACCTAGGCCCCTTGTGAATGTCACAAGAGTCCTCCATTACCTGACCTCTACCTACTTCTCCAGCCTTATCTCCTAACATGACCTCCACCTCCAGGCTCTCATGTTACCTATTTGCTAATGGTTCCTGGGCCAGCATCCAATACACTGTTTTCTGCTTCCATGCCAGGAAGAGACAGCTTCTGCGGTTCCCTTGGCCTATCACTGCCTTCTTCATTTTCTTTGCCTAACTTGCTCGCCATTTTCCCATATTCATCTGAGTAGTTATTTCCTCCCAGAAGTCTGCTTTAGGCCATGAGAAACTCACAGCAAAAAAAATGCAAATGATTCCAGATGATCTTTCACCTTAGAAAAGGAATTGAGGAGATTAGACATTTCTAGACCGTAGAGCTCAAAGGAAATGGAGAAAATCAGATAAAATGGCAGATTGGGAAAATTCCTTGCTCCTTAATTTAGCCTCTCTCAATATATACAATGTCACCAATGCTGTATCAGCCATGTGAACAAAGTGCCACGATCGTTCAGAAGAGGGGACAATTACCTTTGCCTAGAGAGACTAGAAATGCATTCTAGAGGAGGTGTGACATTGAAGCGGGTTCTTGAAAGATGAATATGAGCTCACCGGTGGAGAAAGGGAGGAGGGAGTTCTAGACAGAGGGAACAGCAAGAGGGAGCAGGGGCAATGTGAAAGCACAGGCATGATCAAGAAGTCTGCGGGAGTAGAGCAAGGAGTCCACAGGTGAGAAATAAAGACGTCAAGGCCTTTCTTACATGCCGTACTGCATGGAGGGTTTGCACTTTATTTTGAAGGGAGGTACTAGAGGTTTTTAAGCAGGGAACTTTTCTGAACAGATTTGTGGTTCAGAAAGCAAGTTTTGTTAACACTGTGGAGGATGAATTGGAGGAGAAAGAGAGTGGAGAGGGTGAGTCCAGGAACAGGTTACATTTGAGCTAATGAGGGCTTGAACTAGAGCAGCTCCTTCTTTTGGAAGGGAAGGCAGGGGCCGTTCTGAGTGATGCCAGGGAGATAGAATGGGCAGGACTTGACAGTGGAATATGGTGAGAAATGTATGGACAGATCTTTGATCACAGCCTGGGTCAATCACTGCTGACCAGCTGTGTGTTCTTAGGTAATTTACATTATCTTTGAGACTCAGATTCCTCATCTGTAAAAACGGTTAGGCTTAATACAGGCATCTCATGTTTCCGGAAGGCTTAAATGAGATAACATGTGGAGGTAATTGGCATGAGACCTAGTACAGAGTGGATACTCAATGTTTATCTGTAATTTTAATTACCTTTGGTCATCATTGGACATAGGGAGTGAGATGAGGAAGACTTTAGGCATGAGTGCAAGGTTTATATCTTGGACAAGTTGGTGGGTGGTGAGCAAGAGTGGAGCACATTTGTCAAGGAAGAAGATATTGAATTCACTTTTGACACTTGCTTGCATAGAGCTCTAGGCCATAATGTAAAATGTACAGATTATCATTGTTACCTTCCTCTATTTGTATGAGGCTGTAACTCTTAGGAATGCCATACCCATGATCTATCAGATTCACCTTTAGTTTAAAATCATAATCAAACAAGTACTCATAAAACTATCAAATTAAAAGTAATTAAAATTAAAAAGAAATTCCAATATTTCTCTTGAATCTCCTGAGAAATCACTGAAGGAGACTAGTCAGTTGGTTGTGGTAGAATATGTGGGATGTGTTGGCGCCCCAAGCTGGAACATCCAGAGAAAGTTTAGGGGACAAGGACAGGACAGGAGGGAGGAAAGGCAAGAGAGAGAGGAGAGAGAGAGTGCACACGAGCAGAAGAGGGAAGACAGAAGGCAGAGGCAAGCTGATAGCCAGGGAGAGGCCAGACAAGAAATCACAGGGCTTTAAGAAACAGACTGAATGGCTCTTTTGGACCCTGGAAGCTCTCCAGGTTTCAGTCCAGTCCCTCTTGAATCCTGGCCACCAGTTCTACGGCTGCGTCAGCCTCTCCCGATAAACTTTTCTTTTTTATTCCATGTATATCAATGGGGAGCTGTAGTATAAAGCCAGATGCTCAGAGATGGGAAAAAAAGTTGTCCTAAAAGAAAAGAAAGCTCAAGCATAATTTCTATTTGAAGAACCTAGTCTACGTGATAGAAAATGAAGTAGATTAGCTAATTCTGATTTTCTGCAATGATTTAAGATTTAAGCCCATAAATTGCAGGATTTCCTTTTCTCTCACCTTTTCAGAGTGAGCTAATGTCTAGGTCAGTAGGAGAGGGCTTCTGTGTGCACACTTGCTGTGCCCTGGCGTCTGTTCAGGTGAACAATAGCCCCATCACCCCCACATCAGGCACCTGCAGAGATGCCGTTGGCCCCACCTGGGCTCTGGCTGTGCGTTCCATGCAACTTGCCACTTTCCTGCCTCATAGTCATGACTATAAGACCCCTTGGACCCCTTGTGAGCTAAATTCTGTTCCTTTGTTGGGGACCCATGGGCAATTTAGCTCTTCTGTGCCTTTCTAAGGGCTGCTAGAGACTCAGAGGGGCTGCCTCGGGCTTTCCCTGCCTGGGGCACTTGTTAAGTTTCTCAATTTGTATGAGGCTATAACTTCATCTGTGGCCATCGTTACCCTACTACTCTTACAATATTGTGGTCTAGGAAACATCTGCTAGGCTGCTACCTCCCAGGATTTCAGATGTTAACGGATTCCCCCATCATTATCAGCCTCCATCCTATCTCCCTACCTTGGAGCTAACCCCAAGGAAGCAGCGTGGTGGAGGACTCTTTCTTAGATCTTCACTAGCTATAGTTCTTCTGCTTATATTCATTTCTCTACTTCTGCCCTCCCCAACTTGGAAAGTCTTTATCTAGCCTGAGGCTGGGAGTTGGGGTGGGAACGGTGATATTAGTGGGAAGGGCAATTGAAAGAGGTCAGCAAACATCTTCCCAAATCTTTGGGTCTCATACCTGTACCAAGGCTTTTGAATTTGAAGGTCAAGAGTTCGGCGCCTTCCTTCTTTTTTTTTTTTTTTTTGAGACAGAGTCTCACTGTGTTGCCCCGGCTAGAGTGCCATGGCGTCATCCTAGCTCACAGCAACCTCAAACTCCTGGGCTCAAGCAATCCTTCTGCCTCAGTCTCCCGAGTAGCTGGGACTACAGGCATGCGCCACCACACCCGGCTAATTTTTTCTATATATTTTTAGTTGTCCAATTAATTTCTTTCTATTTTTAGTAGAGACGGGGTCTCACTCTTGCTCAGGCTGGTTTTGAACTCCTGAGCTCAAACAATCCACCCGCTTCAGCCTCCCAGAGTGCTAGGATTATAGGCGTGAGCCACCATGTCCGGCCGGCACCTTCCTTCTTTATGAGTGGGTGGTTTTGTATCTTTATGTTTTATTTTTTTTCTAATTTAATAGGAGA
>CAUYSK010099279.1:0-44440 GCA_963575035.1 Avahi laniger
CACAGGGGCTGTGGAAGCCGATTCCTAAATGAGACCCGGGGCTGGGGGTGTGCGGACAGAGGAACGTCCGGGAAGACCCTCGGGGGAGCTGAGGGCATGGTGCTGGGAGTGTGGAAAGGGAGGAAGGGCCTTCCTTGTAGAGGAGACAGTCGTGCGAGGGTCTGCAGGCCTGAGAGAGTATCGCGCATTGAGGGACGACTGTCAGGGCAGCGGGATGGAAGCAAAGGGAGCTGGCTGAGGTGGGGGTGAAGAGGGCGGTTTGAGGTCAGGGCCCCCACCCGGAGGGCCTTTCACGCTGTCTGAGGAGGCTGGGTGCGCCCATGAAGGTGACGTGCAGCCACGGGGGCGGAGGCACCCAGGAGGATCGGCGGCGCCGCTGCAGGCCCAGGCTATGCCGTCGAGGGCGCGAGGAGGGGAGGACTCGGCCGCGTGCCCGGCGGGAGCAGACGGAGGACAGAGCTAGCCGGCTACACCACACAACCGATCACGCGCCACCGCCACCATGAGTGCTCCGCAGCGGAGCAGGTGGGGCCTGGGGGTCTGGCCTGGCCGGGAGCAGCTGGGCTTCCTGAGGAGGAGACGCTTGGCCTGAAGGCTGGAGGGGGAGCAGGAGGTGCCAGGTGAGGTGACAGTGGGGGGCAGGGAGCAGCATCTGGGAAGGGGGTTGAGGGAGGACCGGAAAGACCAGTCTGGCCGGAGCCGAGGTGGCCAGCTGGGGTCTGAGGCCAAAGGCCAAGCTCCCGGCCTGTTTTGCAGGTGACGTTTTCCCGGAAGCCAGGGACACCCTGTGTGCTCGCACTGGGCACAGCGGCCCGTGCGCTGTCCAGGGCCAGGACTAGTGGCAGGGAAGGGAGGTGCCCAGGGTGCTGCATTCAGGCAGCCCTCACTCTCGGGGTGAGCACAGCCCACAGCCCTGGCAGCGGCGCCTTTCTCAGTTGTGCACCCTAGACCGCCTTGCTCGCCTCTCGAGGCTCCTGGCCCTCCCTGCCACGCTGCAGTGGCAGAACCAAGGACTTGCAACAGAGACCTGGTTGCAGAACCTAGAATATTTAGTCTCTGGCTCTCCTGGGCTAGGGCAGTGTGAGTAGGGGTGGTGGAATGTGGCCCAGGCCAAGCCCCGATGCTGAGCGCTGCCCGCAGCCCCTCAGCATCCAACTCGCTGCGCGATGCACGGAAGCGCCGGTGCTAACTCCTGGGGCTCTCCGTGGGCAGGGCTGCGGTGGAGGCGGCGGCGTGAAGGGGGGCAGCATTTTTCCAGCTGTGGGAACATGCTCAGCCTGTGCTAGGGTGCATGCTAGAGGGTTACTGCCCTGGGCGGCGGCCTCAGCAAACGACGACGGGTAGGAGCTGGTGGGAACAAACATCCCCGTTGCCTCACCTCTCAGTGGGGACACCGGGTCCCAGCAACCGCTGTGGGCTGAGAGCTGGCTGCACACGGGGTATCTGCTTAGGGGCAAAGCCTTTCCTGGCTTCCTTCCTTTCCCGTCCTGCACTCCCCTCCCTCCCAGGGTTTCCTCCTGAAACGAGCCACTGCATTTGAACCCTTGTCTCAGAATCTGCTCTGGGTGAAGCCCAAAAAAGACAGTGGGATGTCCCCAAGCTGCCCAAGGCGCAAGGCAGAGGGCACGTGTACCAAGTCCCACGGCTGGATGCTTAGCAAGGCCCCCGCAGGGTCAAAGACCTGGGCTTGGTCAGACTCTGACTGGCACAGCTTCCCGTGCGCCTGCATGGCTGGGGCCTCCACACTCCCAGCAGCGGGGCCCCGGCGAGCCTGGCACACTTTCGCCCCAGCAGTGGCACCTAGACAACTGACAGAGCCTCTGTTTTGTCAACTGATAATTCTGTTTCTTTCCTCTTCCAAGAGAACTGTGTAGAACAGTGATCCCCAACCTTTTTGGTACCAGGGACCGGTTTCATGGGAGACAATTTTTCCATGGAAGGGGGCAGGGCGGGGGGAGGTGTGGCTCAGGCAGTGATGTGCTGTCTGGTTCCTAACAGGCCACAGACCGGCACCAGGCTGTGGCCCGGGGGTGGGGACCGCAGGTGTAGAGAAAGAAATAGGTTGAGAAAAACAGTCTTGGGCTACTCGCCCCATCTCCATGTGTTTTGTAGGGAAAGGAACTATTTAGTGTTTTGGTGTCCTCCCCGGAGATCTCAGTGCACAGCTGGGACAGTTGGGACACGCTGGTGTGCTTCTGCCCTGCGTGGGCCAGCTCTGAGGTCTCCAAATTAAAATGCAAGTTTTAAATAAGTGCTCTCCGTTCCTGGGGATTGTTGACAGCTCAAGACCACATGAGCTCATCGCTGTGATCTTAAGGAAAGAAATGATCAGGGCAAATGGCTCCAAATGGAGATGAAAAAGCTTTTATAGTGACAGGGAAGAGCTATTGCAGCTGCTTGAGAAAACGCAGCTTGGGAACGCGAGGGAACACGGGCCATCTTGCAAATCAAAAACACGAGGAAAGGGGACTTCAGCATGGGAACACACAAAAGAGAGGAGCAAAATGAGATTAGAAAGAGGGGCGGCCGGCGGTGAGGGGAGGAAAGGAGCAGGGAGGACGCGAACATTGGAGGGACTCGCAGGAGCGAGAGCGAGGACGGAGCGTGTTCAAACGTCACGGGACGCACACGGAGGTGGAGGGCCCACGTTCCAGCGAGAAGTGCGCCGAAAGCCCCCGGCGCTCCTCTGAGGAACGCTGAGCAACCTGGGCGTTATTGACTGTCGGGAAATGGCTCGTCTCCAACTTAGCACAGGACGCAGCTCGTCTAGGGGAGCGCCCTCCCCGAGCCCGCGTTCGCGCTCACACGCCCAGCGCCCAGGCTGGCGCGGCGGTGGCGGGAGAGGTGCGGGAGGAGGTGGCGGACAGGGACGTGAGGGGGCTGTGGGGGTGATGAAAAAGGACGAGAAAGAAGCCAGGGGGAAGAGGGAGAGGAAGAGAGAGGAGAGGGGCGGGGAGGGAGAGAAAGATTTTGACGCTCATAAGCTAAGAAGAGCAGAGTAGCTAATATTATGGGGGACCTGCCAGGTGCCAGCACTGAGCCAGGTGTCATTCGCTATCTTAGCTGAGCCGCACACCAACACCGCATTGGCGCTGTCACCTTCATTTTTATAGGCCAGGGATGGGAGAGGGCACTCTGAGAGTTTCACGAACTTTATCCAGAACCACAGCATCGAGGAAGGAGGGAGGCTGGGATTGGAACTCGGGAATGAAGGAAGTTCCAGAATGGCCCGTCCCAGCAAGGCAGGCACGTGCGTTTATGGGTCTCTAGGCTCCCGTCTTAGCGAGGGAATGGGCACAGAGTCCTGGGACACTCACTGTGGCGTGTAAAGATGTGGCCTCCAGCCGCCAGGAGTGATCTCCCCAGCAGAAACAGGCCCCAAATGCACGGAAGAATGGGCCGTATCAGGCGAAGAAGGTACTCGCTAGCTTGTGCGGGGGATTAGCTGGCCGTGAGGGGGGGCAACAGCTGGTTCACACCCGCTCGCTCTCATTTCATCCTGGACTTTGCCACCCATTTTCCACAGTTAGCACCTGTTCCGCTTCCCTTTCCCGGCTGTGGCTGTGGACTGCTTGTCTGCCCCAAGTAGCTGTCCGTCTCCCCCAAAGGCGGGACGGACCTCGGGCTGGCATGGAGTGGCCCATCACGGACGGCTGGTGCCCTTTGGACAAATGGATGAGCAACAAAAGGATAGACACACGCCTGAGCAGGAAGGGATCCTGAGGAAGCATTTGCTCCAACCAACCCCTCCAGGTCAGGATCCCAAACGTTGCCTTTAAACAAAGAACTCCACAGAGGAAGCTTTCTTTGCTTTCCACAGACCGTCACGTGGGCCCTCACCTTCAAGACTGTCCTTGGTCTTTAGCTGTTGCACCTGCTGGTGTCCTTTTTGGGGACAGAGTTTGGGAATTAGGAGGACGGTGTCCTGGGAATGATGATAGTGAAGGCTCCCTTCCAAGGCTTCCACGCTAGTCGGTGAAATACTGGACGTGTGACTGGTTTGCAAGCTCAAGCACTTCGATGGTGGCTGCTGTCCTCGGGGTGCCATTGTTCTTCAAGCAATGACAGAATGTTCTAGCATTTGGCATGTCTAACCCTAGACTTTTTGTCTCAGAATCTCTAGGAGTTCTCTCAGGGACCTGCTGCCTATAAACTCTCCTCAGGCAGGTCTGGGCTGTCCAGGCTTGGGCAGGGCTGTTCCTGTACCTTCCCCTCCATCTCGGCTCACCACACTTATCAGGCTGCCCAGACACCCCAGCCTAGCGGCTCCTGCCTGTCTTAGCGAGCGCAGGGCCCCTGCAAACGGAGAAGGCAGTCTCCACCAATGCTATGCTTCACCGTGCGCCAAACAGACACTTTATTGCGATCACAAAGGGCAAAGTCATTTTCTGCCGAGCCCCAGCACTGGAACTTGGTAGCGGTTGCAATGCCGCCCTGCGCTGGTGTGTGGCATGTCTAACATCCATCATTCTCAGAAATAACAGTATTCAGAAATTAGAAGGGACTTTAGCAGTGAAATAATTAATGTGGATAGTCGTTATAAACGCCACAAATGGAACAAATACAGATGGTAGTGAGCGATGATTGCTAATATGCTAACCTGTTCTGACAGAAATTTAAATTTTTTCCTTGGGAGATTCATGGATGGAAGCTACAACACCCCTTTACTCATGACACGAGCCTTGTCTTCCTGGGTCAGGGACTCGCTGACCTACCTGGGTGAGGCAGCAGCAGAAGTCTGGGCTGCAGAGCGGCCGTGTGCCGGGTCTGGGCCTTTGCCACACTGCTCGCCCCGGCAGGAGTCGGGCACGTGCACCGAGGCAGCCAGTCTCCGCCTGTGCCCAGGCTCGGGCAGGCTAGGCCCGCCTCTCCTGCGCTGAGGGAGGGCTCCCTGGCCGGGCTGCGGTCAGGCTTAGTGGCCTCGGAAGTCCTGGCCGCACACGGGTGCAGGTTGCAGAACGGGCTCCAAGAGGCTGCCCAGAAATGAAAAATGGCCATAGGAAGATGTCTCTCCGAACCCACAGGCATGAAGCTCTGAGACAAACACAGAGGGTGCTCGGGGCACTGGCAGCCCCTGCCGGCCCCTGCCTTTGGCCCTGCCGGGACTTAAGCAGCATTAGAAGCAGAAGGGCCACCCACGTTTCTCAAGATGGGCCCGAGTTCCCACGGGGACCCTGGAGGGCAAACTGGGCAGGAGGAACCCTGCTGTAACCGTACTTATCCCTGCTGTGCGACAAGCGCTATGCTTTGCACGCGTTGTTTAATTTACTCTTCACGGTGATCACCTGAGGTGGGCAAAACAAGCTAATGTTTAAGACGAGGCAACTGAGAATTAGACAGTAAGTGATTTGCCAAGTTCACCGGGCTGGGAAGACATGGTGGAGCTGCGGGCTCAGGGTCACACCGCCCTGGCCAGGCGCCCGCTACTGTGATGCCAGGGCGGCGCCCAGCCGTTCGCCCTGGGGACGCCAAGGCCCTCATGGGTGCCGAGTCCCAGCCCCCCGGCCACCCGAGGACAGTGACCCAACTTTGCTCCCTTTGCCTCCAGGGCCACCGCACCTCTTCATTTGATCATCTCTCAAATCCGCGGTAGTATCATCAAGTTTTTAAAAACGGAGAAGCCTGCCTCGCCCCTTGTTTCCCCTGACGACAGTCCCCCTCTGTGTTCTCGCAGACTCCAGAGCGGAGCCTCTCGCTCCGTCCTCCACCCAGATGGTGCGTCCCCTCCACCCGGCCCCTGAACCCACGTGTCCCCGTACCACCCAGCACTCTACCGAGACAGCTCCTTCCTGGTCGCCAGTGACTCCACGGTGCCAAACCCAGCGTGATGAGCCCACGTCGTCCGCTCGTCTCCTGAGCACGCTGTGAGGCCTCTGGGCGAGAGGCTCTTCCGTCCACCCTGCCTCCAGGGCCGCCCCCTCGTCCCTCTGCGCGGTCTCCCTCAGCGCTATTGCTCCAAACGCGGGAGGTCCCGGGACCCTCTTCTGCCCACGTTCACTCCTTGGTGTCTCACTGAGTCCCACGGCGTTCAGCACCATCTGCGTGCTGAAGCGGCTCCTCACAGGATGGCCCCACTCCATGTCCCACGGGCATCCACGACAGCCCAGCCAAAGCCAGCCCCACCTCAGCCAACGGCAACCATGCCCGTCCCCGTGCTCAGGCCACAACCTTAGAAGTCATCCTTCACACTGCCCTTCTCTAATGTGTCTCACTCGTCTTTCGTCCAGACAACGACCACTTCTCACCACCCCTCCTGCCGGGCACCTGCTGAGTGTGTGAGCTCCCGGGAGGTGCCCGTTTCTGTTCTTCTCCCTCCGGGCTCTTCTCAGCCAGCGTTCAGAGCCTCCTTACACCAGGGGAGCTGGATCCTGTCGCCCCTCTGCCCAGACCCTTTGGTGGCTTGGGCTGGCGCTGGGCCCCTCTGCCCCTCTGATCTGCCCCCTGTTCCTCTCTCTGCTGTAGCTGCTTCTCGAACCACCAGGCAGCCTCCCTCCCGAGGGTCTCGGTCCTTACTGTGTTTTCTGCTTGTAGCCCCTCACTTTGCCTTACGTTTCTTCTTGCACTTATCACCTGACATAGCACACAGTCCTTGGTGAACTGTCCGAGCTCCCACTCGGATTCCACTCTTGGAGGGCAGGGACTTGATCTGTCCACCTTGGCACCCCCAGTGCTCTGCAGAGTAGGTCCCAATACCAGGAGCACAGCAGGCGCCCAGTATGTATTTGCCGAGGGGATGGATTTAGACCCGGTGTTACTCTTGGGCCACTGCCTCTCCCAGCAGCCCACACGGCATCATCCGTGTGCAGGGGCACAGGCGCCAGCGTGGGGGGCTGCATGGAGCTCTCGGCGCCAGTGGAAACCCCACCCCTCCAGGAAGGAGTTTTCCACTGTGCTTAAAATAAGCCCCCAAGGAAAGGTGCCAGATTACAGGGTGTATTTAAGGACATAAAAATATTAGGTGAGTAAAATCTTTGACAAACAAAATTATTTTCAACTTAGATCCAAGGGGTTTAAATCAGTGTTCACTCCCAAGCCCAGTGGAAATGAAGACAGTCAGCCCCCAAACCGAGACACTCTGGTAGTGGATGGGACTGTTCATTATTGTGCCGGCACAGTCCTGGGCAAGCTAGATACCGTCGCTCTCCTGGGAGAGGAAGGAGCTGGCCGTGGCCAGGCCTGGGGATGTGATGATGCCGCAGGGCTAGAGCTGAAGGAGATGCCTGGGAGAAAGTGGGAAGAGACGGGGAGGGGACCTGGGGAAGAGGGACAGCCAGGAAAGGGCGGCGAAGTGGGGGGTCTGGTGGCACAGGCTGAAAGGGCCGGGCCTGGAACGGTCCGGAAGAAAGGTCTATTTCACGGGCCTGAGAGAGGACACAGACAAACACATCCCTAGGGAAGAAGCTAACTGGCCACCAGCAGAGCTGGCAAGGGAGGAAGCCACGAATGAGAGCGATTCTGGTCGGGAGCTGATGCTTTCTGGGACAGATTGAACAAGGAGCATCATGCAGATCTGGAAAGAACTTTTGAGTCCAGATTGACTTAGCCTCAAATCCTGGCGCTCATCAGCACTGGTTGCAGGGAAGTCACTGACTGTGCTCAGCCTTAGTTTCCACACCTACAAGACGTGCCTTTCTTAAAGAATCATGAGGAATAAATAAGATAACACAGGCAAGGTATCTCATGCAATGCGTGGAACAGAAGAGGTGCTTCTCTGGTAACAAAGGACACAAAAGGACAAGACAGGACTGAAGACCAAGGCTTCATTTTGGATGTGCAGAGAGAAGTCAGGACACAAGCCAGAGCCCCGTGATTGCCCTCTCCACCGGGGTCCGGCAGGGAAGGCTTCACACCGAAGGAGGGTGATGATGTGCTTTGGAGGGACGGCTGTAGCTCCACCCCTGTGCAGAGCCATCTGGGTCACCAGCACTGTCCCTGATCCCGGGATGGCACTCGCTGTCAAAGAAGCCTGTCTGTGCTCCAGCACCATGTGTACATGCTCCAGTCAGAAGAGAAGGATTCCCAGGAACGTCCTTCCCTGTGAACAGTCAGGACCCCTTGGCATGGTGGTGAAGGCTCCTGGTGACATACTGTGGCTTCCATCTGCAGCCCACCTTCTGTGTATCACTCCACCTCGTACACCTCCTGCTCCTGTCAAATGGCTCTACTGGTGATTTTATTGTTCCTCAAGCACCTGCTTCACTTCTTTCCTCCACTCCAAATCTATCTGCCTGAAAACACTCCCTTCCCAGCCCTCGCCTCCTTGCTGACACTTGAACGTGGCGGGCTCATTCCAATCCCTGGGGGTCTCAGCTCCTTCCTCTGCCTGGAAGGCTCTTCTGGTCACCTGCAGGGCTCGCTCCCTTATTTCCTACAGCAGCCTCGTTGCCCTTCTTGGGGATATTTTCCCTGACAAAATTTCAAGCCCTTCCTCCAACATTTCTTGTGTTTATTTTTCCTTTCATGATTTATGTTTTTTCCTTAGCACTTCTGAATATCTAACTCTCACTTTATCTGGGGTTGGCAAACTATGGTTCATGGGCTAAGTCAAGCTTACGCCCTATTTTTGTAAATAAAGTTTTATTGGAACACAGACATGCCTATTCATTTGTGTATTGTCTACAACTGTTTTTGAGCTATAATGGCAAAGCTGAGTAGCTGTGGTAGAGACCATATGAAAAGACTAGAATATTTACTAACTAGCCCTTCCAGGAAAATGCAGACCCAGGCTCTAACTGATTTATATTGCTTATTTTCTGTCTCTCCCACTAGAATGTAAGTTCTCTGAGGGCAAGGATTTTTATCTGTCTTCTAAATTATTGCATTCCCTCTTACGTAGAATAATATAATACTCAGTAAATACATGTCAGATGAATGAATGAATGTTGAATATTCTACCCTTCGTCAAGGTCCAGCTCAAACGCCACCTTTTCATGAAGCATTCCTCTGTATCACAGTGATTTCTGCACAAAACTCATTTTTCCCGCTTGAGGGTAAGCTGCAGGTGTCGCCTCCATCATGAAACCACCCTTTGTCTCCTAAGACAGAATTGACCCTCCTCCCCTCTGCTCATCTTACGGTTTCCTGAGCTGCACATTGCATGTGGTAGGTGTTGCGTGATTCAGCACACGTCGTGTTCCTCCCCTGGGCAGAGATCAAGTGGGCAGGGGCTGTGGCGCAGTCACCTCTGTCCCAGGCCTAGCTCAGAGCCCACGGCACTGGCACACAGTAGGCACGCAGTGGACAGGGCTGGACTTCCCCCCCGAAACGTGGTGCCCTCCTCGCAGAGACAGGCACACGGCTGGCAAGGGCTAAGCTATGCTTGTGGAGCAGACGGAAGACACAGAGAACGGGGATGACCCAGGGAACACCAAGCCGGTCGGGGCTGGGGAAGAAGCCAGGAGTGGTCGGGCAAAGAAGGGAGGGGACATGCTTGGTTTCATCCCACTCTGGCATAAAGGTAATGACTTTTTAAAACCCACTCTCCTTGGCCTCCAGAGGCACATGCTCTGCGGTGGCATTAATGTGGGGCCAACATTTACCCCACATCACCCTTAGTGGCAAGAAAGCATTTCCTGAACGCTTCTCCACATGCTTTCAAACAAAGGCCCAGTGGGTCTCAGTGGCAGCAAACACAGTGTTCCCCACTCCTCCACACTGCGAATGTTTCAGAGCGGTGGATGTGTCTTATCCACGCATATTCCCAGTAGCCGGACTGCGATTACATCCACTGCTTTTGGCTGAATTACATAAATGGTGTGATAAGCTATGAAAAAGAAAGGGAGGAGGGAAAGAAGGAAACGAAGAAGGAAGAACAGGACTCACACAAATACCAGTTGGGACTTGGAGCTTGGGAAACAGGCCCAACAGTCAACCAAACACTCAAAATCCTTTAAGAGGTGGTAAAAACCACCACTGTTTTGTCTTTATCATGGGCTCACAGGAAATTTCTTCTATCAGGAACGTAACTGCAGAAAACCGGACTGAGACCCGCCTGCCTTCACCACGCTCCGTGGTGACTACAGGAGGCGCAGAGCGGATCCACGGCCACGTGTGAGGGAAAGAGCCATGCTGAGCCTTTTCCTTCAGAGCCTTGTGTCTGGTCTAGCTCTGCGTCAAACCAAGTCTCCTTCTGGGGGCAGAGGTGGAGACCAAACCCTGCTCCAACTGGTCCCGTGCATGAGCTAAGAGACAAATGGGGAAAGAACGTCACCCTGTCTCACCCTTCAGAGGCAGGGGACACGGGTTCCTGTGTGGGATTCCTTACTGCTGTCTCTTCGAGGTTGGTTCATTTTCTTCTACACACCTGTGCTGGGATACGCTGACTCACCCTGAGACGGCCCACGTGCGCCCACGCACATGCACAGGCAGACTTGCTGCCACAGCCCACGCACCGCAGGGACGAGATGAGGAGTGAGCGAGCACGCAGATGGGCACCCCGGAGGTTCTGAGCCATGTCACTCCCCATCAGCCCTCTCCAAAGACCCAGGCAGGGTCCAGGAGAGGCGTCGATGAGATGGGTGGGCTCCCTGAGCTTCTAGCTGGAACGAAACCTTTCTCTGCCTGAGGGACGGAGAAGTCTCTTCAGCTGCCTGCAGCTACGTCGAGATGGAATCCAGGTGTCTGTTTCAGCTTCCTTCCTTTCCGAGTTCTCCCTCTCCCCTTGGAAAGCCAACGAGAGTCCCCGAATGCTGACGCTGGGAAGCAAGACCGAGACCTGCTTATGTGCCAAGAGTTCTCGCTAGACCTTGGTAACAATCTTCCCGCATTCCTTTTTACCAGTTAATCATTCACTTAATAATTATTTATTGTTCCTTGACTTTGTGCCAGGTAGAGTAGGCATTGTCATTTCTGTTTTTCAGACAAAGAGACTGAGGGTCAGAGAGATGAAGGATTTCCTTGGAAAGTGGCCAAATCAGGGATCAAAGGCCTGTCTTCTGGTGCCTGTTTAATGGGGTCTTACCCAGTGTGAGCATTAGGTGAGGGGAGACCAGGGGAGGCAAGGACACAGGGCTTATTTGTTAAGCCCGTGGGTAACCACTGGGGCAGCAGGCCAGAGGGACACGTGACCCGGCATGATGTATGGGAGAGGACAGCGTGGTGCTGGGTATGTCACGAAGAATTAATCTCAAGGAGATGCTACTGAGCTCCAGAGATTTAACATCAGTGCCCAGAGATCAAAGACTCGGTGTCTCTGGCAGAGTGCGCTATCATGAGCGATCAAAGCAAAACAAAAGGGTTCATTTCGGTGTCCTATGCATTAGTGGCCTGACTCGCTGACTCTAGGCACAAAGGAAACCGTCATGATTTGGAATTTTCTTTTTTGACATCTCAACATTTTGTTGTTGCCTGTCCATAACAAAAACTTCATCGTGCCTGTTGGTTTGCTCTTGCTCACGTACACGCTGGCTGGCCTCCCATTTTCTTCTGAGCGTGGGTGTGTACTCAGTAGCTTTCTTCCCTTCCTTGGATTATCTCTTTGACGAGGCCATCCCTATTTGGAGGAGGCTGTGTGACAGCCCATCACGGCACAGTGCTGCAGGCTACACCTCGAGCCTGCCCTGCCATCACTGCGGGGTCGCTGCGGATGTGCAGGGCGGTGGCCTTTGTCCCCTAGTCCAGGCTGTACAAGGCAAGGCCAGGGACTTCTAGAGCCTGGGGTGAGGTGTTGGGATCTGGCCACCAACTCACTGTGGGACTTTGGTCAAGTTGCTTCACCTGGTTGAGTCTCAGTTTCCTCATATGAAAAATTAGGCAGTTGGTCTATGTCAGTAATTTTTATCCCCACCTTCTCTGGTGATAGAAGTCTTCCAATCAAATCATAACAACGTGTGTGTGTGTGTGTGTGTGTGTGTGTGTGTGTGTGTAGTAGATGCCAAGTAAATGCTACTGAATGAAACAAATCACACATGTAAGGATGGCCATGGAGGGACTCTGACGCAGTGCAGAGGGCCCAGAGACCCCCGAGTGCCCTTCCTCCTATTCCAAGCCCGTCTGTGATGTCTCAGACCCATCCACAGAGCCCTACAACTCCGTTCCACCAGTGTTAACAACCACAAATATGGACCATCCAAAGTTTCTTAAACCTCCGAATCACAGTCAGTGATTCTAGGGGTGCCATTAAGTCTCAAATCCCTCACAAATCTATGAAAGATCTCTGACATGTTTTCTAGAAATTTCCTCAGAAATTTCCCTGTTTCTTCTGGGACTATCCTGTTGGCTTCAGGAAAAAGTCCAAACTTCTCAAGATGCCTCTCTCTGGGTGGCTCCAGCCTTTCTCCCCACTCCCATCATCTCCCTCTCCTAGCAAGACCATACGGGGCCACACACCGTTTCTGAGCATGCCATGCCCTCCTGTGTCTCTGGCCTTGCTTATGCTCTTCCCTTTCCACTTCCTTCTTAGAAAACTCCTATGCATCTCTCAAGACCTGGCTCTGATGCCCCCTCTCTTGAAGGGTTTTCCCTCTCACTCGCATGGGGCAGCCATCTTCTCCTTTCTGTGACATGTCTCCTCCTCTGGACACACACCTACCACTCAGCCCTGAGTGTCCAGCATGCCATCTTCCCCACAGACGGAGTGCTCCTTGAAGGCAGGGACTCGGCTTTGAATTCCCTGTGCCCAGCGCAGGTCCCGATACACAGAAACTGCTTTGCAAAATGACTGAGAAAAACGGCAAGGGCACAAGTACTTTTGGGTAAGTCCCTAGAAAAGGCAGCTGCTGGAGTGGTTCCCACCAGGGGCCAGCTGGATGCCCTCCCTGCACGTGGCAGGCTGACTACGCCACCACAGGCCAGATTCTCCGGGCTTGGGCTTCCTCTTCTTCCTCACCTCCTGTCCCTCCTTGGAAAGTGTTCCCCACCAGAAATGTCTTTGTTTGGTGGCTTTAACCTGGGAAGGAAGGCTACAGAGCTTATAGATTTTAAAATTAAAATGAGTAAGTAAATGTACAGCAGCCCCCTGACTTAGGGCGGAGTGTAAATTTGGAGGACTTGGCATCCCTAAGTCAGGAGGCCAGAGGCTAAGAACTGCTCAGCCGTCAGCCGCAGCCTGGACCCTGCCTGGCTGGCATCTCCCTGCTGCACTCCGCCCCCTCCTCTGCCTGCGGGGGTTTGGCCATCCCACCCTGGGTGAGCCGTGTGTTTCTGGTTCTCCTTCTAATCTCTCTGCCTGCCTCCCAAAGTGGGGGATTCAATTTTCTTCCCAAAGAAAATCAGATTTGACTTAGCTCAAGCCATTTTTACAATTGCTACTGAAATACCGCCTCTGTGAGGACAAAGGCCAATGGGTGGGCATAAGAACACACCTGTGCCCGAGTGATTAATCCCACGTGGACCCAGACAGAGACATCTACAGGCAGCAGGACACAGATCTGAAGCCCTGGGTCCCCCGAGTCCAGTGGTGAAGAGATCCAGACAGAAGGGACTAGCTGGGAGGAGGGCTGCCCAGGTGTGAGCATTTCTCTGCAGACCCTACATCCAGCAGCTCTGAGAGCAGCAGGACAACACTGCCTGGAGCCTCCCTGCACATCCTGCCTGACAGTGCACAAAGGCCATCCATCGTGTGATTGGGTGCCTCGGAGTCACAGAGGGGCTGGGTGCAGCGGGGCAATGGCGCTGCAAGGCCATGCCGCAAGTGGACAGGGTGTGGCTGTCACAGCAGTGCTCACCAGTCCCAGGAAATAACCAGTATTATAGGAGATGCAGTGCCAGGGGGCCTCTAAATAGCTGTGCAGCTGTGGGTGAGTCACTTGAAGCCCTCAAGCCTCAGTTCTCCTGTATGCAGAATGGGGGGCAATAAGCCCTACTTCATGGAGGTGTCACGTGGACAGTGTTCTCCTGTGGCACGCTGTGCATGTAAGCGCACGCCCCCTGCCCACCACATCGCAGCAAGCTGTCCATGGATGCGCTTCTCCACTAGAGTGCAGCCTTCTAAAGCAGGCAGGGGGTCTTATTCCCTGTGCTCAGCACCTGCCGGCCCCTACAGAGTTCAGTGTGTGCTCCCCTGAGCTGACGTACGCTACACTGCTTGCCACCTGCTGCACACAGTGGCTGGGCTCAAGTGATGCCATGTAGGACCCACAAGAACCTGGACAGCCGTGACTCTTAGCGTAGGGAGGGGAAGAGAGGCAGGAGAAGGCCCGAGTACTTATCAATGGAGCCAAGGCCGTGCAGGTTTAAGGGGGCACGTCTAGTTCGGTAAGTAACTTGGTCCCTGGGACAAAAGGTTCTGGACCCCCAGGTCCCTTCTGCTCCCTGTGTGGACTTAGTGGCTTCTCTTCTCTCTTGCTTCCTTGAATTCCTATGCCCTGCAGATGCTACCCCTGTTCTTTGGGTGCTGTCTGTGTTCAGGGAACAGGGGCGAGGCTCCCAAGCTTGAGGGTGATAGGAGGGGGTGGTCAGGCAGTGGGCTGTCCAGCTGCGGAGGAGACCTTGAGGGAGGTGGCTTTGGAGGCAGCATGCCCACTGCAGGCTTGGAGTAGGCCCAGGCTGGGGCAGCACGTTCCAGGCCAGGAAGCACAATTGGGCGTTTTCCCTCATCCCAGCAGAATGGCCACCTTCTCAGTCCCACCCGAGCCCTCAGAATGGCAGGCAGAGCAAAATGACGACGAGAGGGTCAAAGAGGTGCCGGGGGAGGAATGAATGACCTAGTAGGATGTGGCTACATCTTTCTCGGGAAAGAGATTTTCAAGAAACACGATCGGTTTGGTTTAACCGTGAATCTAATTCTTTAGAGAAAAGACATGGTACATGGATGAGGCGCAGGAAGAGACAGAAGAGGAAAGAGGAGGTGGAGGTGGGTGAGGAACAACGAGTGTCAGCGAGGGTCATTTTAGGGACATACTGCACGAGAGACAGGAATTCAAAATCAGGGTTGTTCCGCCAGATGGGCCACACGGTGCCTCACAGAGCCACGGAGGGAGCCAGGGAGTCATCAGGTGTTTCTCCTCCGCAGTGTTGGGGAGTGACTGCCCTTGTTCCCGCAGATTGCCTGGGCCAGCAACGAGCCTGCTGGTGAGACGGGAGCTCCCAGGCACCTGCGTCTGGGGCACAGAAGACGGGGGGCTGGAGCTCCACGGGGTTTGAGCCCAGGGATCCTCCATGCACATCCACGGGCTCGGAGCACTCACTCAGGCAGGGGGAGGCCAGAAACCCAGGCTGCAGGGCCCTTGTGAGCTTGGAAGGTCACTGTGGCCAGAAGCACACGGGAGGGAGACCTAATAATCACTAGCAGCAGGCCAGGTTTGCCTCGTGCGTTTAACCATTTCCAAATCTGCATTCGTAAGCCCACCTGCTCCAGAAACAATCCTTGCAAGGTATTTGATGGACACTTGTCCGCCCTTCCCTTCCTTGGCATTTCTGTGACATTTGCCTCTGCAAAGGCTTCCTTCTTCTGGAAACTCTCTTTTGTTGTCTGTCTTCTTTCTGGGACACCCTCCTCTGGAGCTTCTGTTCCTTCTTGGTCATCTCTGCTGACTCTCCTTCCTTTCTCTAGTCGCTTAAATGTTGCTGACCTTAGGTTCTATCCTCAGCCCCCCTCTCACTCAGAACACCCCTCCCCAGGTAGACATCGCTCCCAGAGACTTTCAAATCCTGTCTCCATCCAGCCCTGGGCTCTGACCCTCAGCCCTGCGGAGCCTGTTGCCTACTGGACCTCTCCACTCGGGGGGACCCACAGGCCCCTCCAGTGTGACATGTCTGAACTATGAATATCTGATCACCTCTCCTTCCTCTTCCCACCGTCTCTGCACCAGCCACACCCTCTAGTTGTCCATCAGAACTCGGCGAGCCCTCCTGGCCTCATCTTCTCCTACCGCACACATTGGTCACGCGTCCTCTCCACCCGACTCCCGAATGCGTCTTCGTCCGTCTGTCTCCCTTGTGTCTCTGGGCTCATTCCAGACTTCATAGGTTTGCTTAGGCCAGTGGTTCTCGGCGAGGGAGATTTTGCTCCCCTGAGTGTATCTGGCAACGTCCAGAGACATTTCTGATAGTCATGACTGAGCGGTTGCTACTGGCATCAAGTGGGCGGAGGCCGGGGATGCTGCCGCCCCTCACACAGCCAAGAAGGAACAGTCCAAAACGCTGACAGCACCCAGATGAAGAAACCCATGCTCAGAACGTACATTATTTTCCTAACTGGTCTCTCCGACATCAGGCTCCCCTTAAAGCCACTCTGTTCACTGGCTCCTGGGAGAACCCCAGCTTCCAAGCGAGTCCATTTCCCACCTCCTCAGCATGGCCGAGAGCTGCCCACGACTGGCCCTGCCCAGCTCTCAGCCTCCCTCCCATTTCTCCTCTGCCTCAGCTCTAGCAACCTTCGATACTCTGTCGTTCTCAGAGTGGTCATGCTCTTTTATGTCTCTAGGCCCCTGCCCCAGTCTCAAGTGACCCTATCCCAGTGCCCACCCTGCCATGTCCATGGCGGCCACCTGGCCAGAGCTTTATCCTTCGAGGCTTGGCCCAAACATCACCTGTTGTGCCAAGTCTTTGGCTGTGCTTCCACCCCAACTTCCATGTGTTCTCACATCTACCTCTCACACTTCTACGATCTTCATGAGATCACAGATGTGACTTTATTTATCTTTGCAGACCCAGTGCCTAGCATGGTGCCTGGCAAGTGAACAGATTCAGGAAGGGGGCTTTGCCAAAACGTGCACATCTTGTTCCCGGAAGGACTAGGATTGGCATTCAGGTCTTCGGACTTCCAAGCTATGTTCACCTCACCAGACCTGCTGGCTCCAAGGAGGCCACCTTTAGGTCCCCAGCTACTTGACCCATCTGTCTCGCACTTAGAGAAGAACAAGAAACTAATCGCGCTTGGCTGCTGCTGCTTCCCTAAGTGCTTCCATTTATTCGCGAACTGAAAGACAAGAGCCTGGCCCCCAGCATATGCTGGATCAAAAGCAAAGAATGAAAAGGATTGTGAAAGAAAGATGCTAAAAACAGTAGTTCCTTTGATGCAGGCAGCTCTGTGAGGCTGCAACTGCGGACTGTGGCCCCCGCAACGAGGGGAGGGAGAAGCAACTGCCAGACAGTGAACAAACTCGCGGAGGCGGGGGCCTCGTTGGCTGCTGGCTGGGGTCCAGTGGGCGCCAGGAACGGGGCGGGGCCTCCCTGGTCTCACCCCCTTGCTGCCCTGCCTCGGGCCTTTCCAATCTGCTCTGTTAGGAGATTGGGGATTCCTGCAAGAAGGGCAACCAGGCCAGAGATTTGGGAAGGATTGTAAGCACGGCTAGAACAACATAGTGGTTAATAGAAAACTATTATAACAATGAAATGATTTCACAGTTCATAATATAAATTTATAAATAATTTGATAAATTATTGTACTGAGCCCAGGGATGCAGGAATACCCAAATCTCTGTCCTTGAAATAGCCACCCCTTCTCATGAGGTTGTCCCCCTGAGAAAACATCAGCACACAGGAGAGGAACAACACTTTACTGTGCCCGCTTGTGCTCCAAACTCTAGAGCTCCCGGGCTGGCCAGACTAGATGACATTCCTTACCAAGCAAGTTGGGCCAAGCAGCTCCACGACAGCAGCCAATGCGATGTGCCTGCCAGCCCGGGAGAGCTGTCCCCAGAGACGGAGACGGTGAGAGAGAACACTGCCCTTAGATCCCTGGTCTGGAGTTGGCATGGGCAGCCTGGCTCTGAGCCGGGGCATCATCTGAGTTGGCCTCAGTTAACCCTGTCCTCCCCATCCAGGAGAACATGCAGAGGAGATACTTTAACCTCTTAATGCTGGAATGGAGATTTCGCCCAGGGAGAATCTTGGGATCTCACCCCAGGGTGCTGCAGGGCAGAGGAGGCAGCGTCAGGAGGCCCTCATCTCACCAGAAAACTAAGCAAACCAGAGGCAGCACGGAGCTTGCCTGGTTAGGGAATGTGCCTCGGTTTTTCATTCCGGACCCCAAACAGCTCGTACTGTGTTCACAGATGTTGCAAAAGACTTCTGGAGAGACAGGGTGTGGAAGGAGGATGGGCTCCCGCGGCGCGTGCTGAGGAAGTGGGTCCCGGGCTCTGGAGACATCTCGTGACATTTTGAGCTTTTCACCCCTGAAGTAAGAGCACAACCTTCCAATTCAAATATGTAATTTCTAGTAACCTTGCTGGAAAGTCAGTTATAGAACTTTACAGCGTCACTTTTTTGGCTTTGGACTGAACTTTTCAGAACTTTTCAAGCAAGGTGGGAAAGTCTCTTTAGAGGAGGTAACAACACAAGGGGCCATGTATATAGCAGGAGCTCAGCAGGCATCTTAGAGAAGGAGGACCGGTCGCCGCCAGTGTCCCCTCTCTGAACAGCCCCTCATCCCTGAGACCCCAGGAAAGGCGCACAGTAAGCCCGGGACACCATCGCCCCCTCTCCAGCCCCGGAGGGACACACGCGCCGGGAGATCAGACCAGGAAGGACTGGATTCTTTCCTCTCCCTTCGAGCTGTCACTCGCTACAAAAGCGATCATTGATATTCAGCCATAATACTTCCATAATCGTTAACATTCTTAGAAGGCTCTTGGAAACACATTTATACAAGGCTACACGATCAGTTCCTACATTTACTTTCAATTTAAATAATGGTTTTAGCCAGGCTGGATGTGCTGTTTACTTTAATTACTGTTCTGCCCCTTTCTGTGTCTTGACACGGTGTCATTTAATATTTTATGAATTTCCCTTAGCCCTTTTTTCCCTGATATGTGTGATTCTAAGGGGCTGCTGATACCATTTTTTTAAAACTTGTGCTTTTAACTTTTCTGAGGCTCGCTGTAAATAAGATCTGGCATGCCCATGGATTCTCCCTCCCCAGTGACAACGGCAGTGAATGAATAAACCAGCAGACAGCTGCCCTGCCAAGCTGGCACGGATGCCGGGGAGCGCTGGCCCTGCCGTGGGCTCAGAGTGACAGGCCGGCCCTTCAGACGAGGAGGGACACAGCTCAGGAGAAATCGGCGCCTGCTTCTCCAAGTGCGGTCTGGCAGCGGGGGCATCGCCCGGGAGCCCTCCCCAGAGCTGAGAGGCAGAATCTGTATTCCGGCCAGACCCGCAGATGATCCCCGCGAACACTGAAGCTCGAGAAATGCCGCACTAATCAACCAGTGGGTGGGAAGAAAATCGGCTTTTTTCTGCCTCTCTCCTCACATTCCCAGGCTTTCATGGGAAAAGAAGCTCTACTTTCCGGATCCACGGCAGATCCTTGGAGCCCTTTATAAGTAAGGGCAGCACTTCACGTCTGCCCGAGAGTCCCCCAGGTTTTCATTCATCCGTCCATTCATTCCAGCCATCCTTACTCAGTGCGCCGCATCCCAGGAACTGCAGACAGTGACGGAGAAGATGCTGTGTGACGTGTGCGAGGACAGACGTGTCAGGTGCTGACGGAGCACAGCAGTGGAGGCCAAGAGCAGGTCAGAGACGTTTTCCTTGGAGAGGGGATTTTTGAACTGATTCTCGAAGGATGAATAGGAGTTCATTAGGTGGCAAAGAAGGGGTGGGTGGGGAGGATGGTGTTAACTGAGGCGGGGTGGGGCCTGTGTTGCGAGGCGCTGTCTTGGTCCGGCTGTGTGTGCTCTGGTCAAAGGCGGAGCAGCCACAGCGTTGCATAGGGACGCTCGTGGCGGGAGGCCCCCTCCTCCGACAGCAGGGCTCGCCCTGTGGGACCACTGCTGGCCGCTGCTGGACAGAACCACACGCGGGACCCCGTGCTGGGAAGCACGTGCAAGCTCGGTTCCACCCACTGCTAGCTGGGGCCTGCGATGACACCCTGTGCCTCTCGGAAGAACCGTAACTGTGCTCCTGCGGAGGCTGGATGCGGCAAAGCCTGTGCGGGACGCTGGCGTCATGCCGTGACATTAGCCGGGCCAGGGTGTGACTCTGAGGTTGATGAGGAGGGAAGGGAATAGCAGCAAAGAGAGGGAGAGCGAGCCCCGTCAGCTTCACTGGACCGAGAGCGAGAGGGGCCTTAGCGTGAGCAGCCAGGGCCGGAAAGAGAGTGTGTCCACTGGCCCCGTCCCTGCCCCTCCGCCTACTCTGCGGACACTCAGAATAGAAACTAGGCCTTTAACCACAGGGCAGCGACAGGTCAATGCCACCACCGAAGGGTGAAAACTCTCACGGGGCGGGCCACACCAGGGATGCAATCTCAGTGGTGTGTTGGGGACTCGGGCTAACCGAAGAAGGTAGCTTTGGATGGAATAGGCAGCTGTCAGGCCCCGCAAAACGGGAAAGGGAAGGAATGAAAATCAAGACCTGTAACTCAGGTTTAAGGACATATATTATTATTTCCTTCTCTCTTTCTGTAAGAACTGAAGCAAATTGTCCTTTAGGCAGAACCAAAGCAAGAGGTTCATCGTGAGTGAACAAATCCAGCTAAAAGTCACTTTCCCATTGCTTCCTTTCTCTTATACGGACGGCACTTACCACGGAGAACCGATGAATGGAGAATGTTAATTTAACAGCAGAAATAAGGGAAGGTACAAAATGAGCACCTACGAACTTCCAGATCCCGACCCCAGGCACCGGCGTCCTGCAGGGGTCTGGCCTTGCCCGCCAGGTACCACCGCCTTCGCCGACCTTCAGCCAGTCCCGCCCCAGCTTGCGGAGTCCCACAGCCACCCAGCCCAGCACCTCGCAGAAGCGCATGCAGAACACATTTACCAGTTCCTTTCGCAGCTAGTGCTGCCGGCCGCCCCGTGTTCGTGCGGCTTTGGTCACGAGAGGGGTTGTCTGGAGACAGCAGACGGGCTGAGTCACTGCCAGCCGTCGTCAAAGCAGTAACAGCACCGTTTCTGGGCAACGCGCTGTGTGCCAGAGTCCCAGGCTCATTGCCTCCTTCAATCAAAGCAGGTACCGCCGGCTCCACCTCGCAGACAAGCAAACTGAGGCTCAGGGAAGTGCAGTCACCAGTAAAAAGCTAACATGTAGATGCCGGAGCTGGAACTCGACGAGAGGGTCCCCATGACATCTCAACCCAAGCAAGGTGTCTTTGGTGCTCATGTCACTTTCTAAACAGAGAACTTGTGAGCTAGAAGGACCCTCAGTGATCTTCTGGGCCAGTAGTTCTCAATTGCGTGTGGTTTTGTCCCCGGGGCACATTAGACAATGTCTGAGGATATTTTTGGTTGTCACAACCAAGTGGAGGGTGGGAACACCTGCTACCGGTGTCTGGTGGGTGGAGGCCAGGGAAGCTGCTCACCTCCTGCCATGCACAGGGCAGCCCCAACGGTGACGGGGCATCCCACCCAACATGGCAATGGTGCTGAGGTTGAGAATTCTGGTCTTGACCAACCTCCTGATTTTAAAAATGAGAAAAGGAGGCGGGGTAGGGTTAAGGGTCATGCTCATTTCACTGGGACAGAGGCCCTGGGGTCACCACACTTTCCCCACCCAGGAAAAAGTGTGGGGAGTACCCCTAGTCTGCCAGCCAGCGAATGTGGTGTGGAAAGGCACCGCCCAGCTATCCAGGGAGCCAGCAATTGCTACATCAGAAAACATTATCCTCAGAAGCACTCTTATTTAGATTTCAGGAAAAAAAGGCTGAAATTTTCTTAAACAGTGAGTTTCCCAGTTTGCTCCATTTGGCAATTTTGTAATGCAGACTCAGTGGAATCGGGAGGGAGGGTGCTGAGTGGGGACGTGCTTGCCACGGGGAAAATGAAATGTGTCCCCCGGCTGTTGCCCGCTTTAGAGACAATGGCGGCTGTCACCAGCACCCTGGGATGGGCCCAGGCCTTGGGGTGGGGGGAGCAGGGGCTCACCTTCAGGCAGAGTGTGCCAGCTTCCAGTGCCAGAGACAGAGAGGGTGCTGGCCAGGGTGGGCACAGAGAACAGACAGCTCCCTCCTCGCCTGTTGTCCCTGCACTGCCGCCCAGGCAGCCTGCAGGGTCCTGGGAGGCCAGGGAGGACGGTGGAGGGGAGAGAACAGGGCCTTCTGGTCACACGCGGATTCTGGTGACTGATTCTGGGGATGCTGGCGGCTTCTCTGAGTCTCCGTTTCTCTGCTGCTGCGATGACAGCAGTGATCCTGGCGTGGACAAACTGCCCACTCCGCATGATGCCCACGCGTGGGACACGTCAGCACACGTCAGCTTCCTCCCTGTCTCTGAACCCTCCAGCGTAGGAGAGCATTTTAGATGTGCTGAGCTCCAGGAGGCTTCTGAGTGCAGGTTGTTGGTCAGGGCAGGAAAACGTAAACACACCGGGACACCCCAGCCTTCCTGCGCGCCAGCTACAAAGAACAAAATCCAACGCACCCTCCTTCCTCCTCCGCAGGAGAGGAGCCGCCAGCAGTCCCCTCTGGGGCCCCCACCCGCCTTCCTTCTAGCAGGTGAGCTCGCTCTTGCCCTCCTCTCCCCCGGAGTCCCAGACACTGGCTGTAGACGGGCGTGGGCTTCACGGAGGGTCCCAGGCCAGATGCGCCCACCTGGCCTCACTCGGATCGTCCGAGTCCGACGCGGGCTGCATGTGGTGCGGGTGTGTGCGCAGCACTGACGGGCCCTCCGGTATTCGGGCGGACTCCCCGCTGTTTTCCCAAGAGTGCGACACTGCGGCTCAGTGTTTGCTGGGTGATAATCCATAGCACTGAATCTGTAAATCTGGAGCTTAGCTCTCATTTGCTAAGAAATGAAGTTACCACAACCATCCCGTGTTTGGCTTCTTCCCTCATTTCTCCTTCCCAGAAATGTCCTTTCCTTGTTCAATCCTAGCAGGTCTCAGCGACAGAAGGCCAAGTGCACTCAGAAAGAGGGTCACTGCTCAAATGTCTATGTCACTTAATTCTCCTAACACCACAACAGTCTTGAAAGGCAGGTATATACTACCTCCACTGTGCGAATGAAGAAACCGGGTTCCAGAAAGACCAAGTGACTTGCTCAAGGCCACACAGCCAGGAAGCAGCAGAACAGAGACGTAGGTGCAGACGGGTCTGGCTCCGAGGCGGAACCCTTCCCACCGTCCCCTCTTGCTGTTGAAGACACGGACCCCGCCAAGGAGCACTGTCTAGTTTCAGCATACGACCTGCCACACAGCATCAGATGACACCTGTGATGATACCGACACGGCCTCAGCCGGCATGGCCACGGGGCTTCTCCACAAGTCGCTGCATCGTCGTCGGCATGACGACCTTGCATGGCAGGGCGGGCAGGCACTACTGACTTACTTCCATTTTACAGAGGGAGACGCTGAGGCTCTGAGACATTAAGGGATCTGGGTGGGGCTGAGCAGCTCTTGCTCAGCATTTGCTCTGCCCTTGGTGTACCTGGCGTCAGGCAGCACCGGGAACCCTCACTGGGTCTAAGGAATGCTAGCGAACAGGCAGCTCGCGCCAACAACTGCCTGCTCACGCTCCTCCCGAAGGCTTCGCCTGGCTCGGCCGCTTTGTGTGACGGCGCATCCGTGACGCGCAGTTGAAGGAGTGTGTGGGGGGTTGGCAGGCGAGTCAGCCCGCAGTGAACACATGTGCCACGTTCGGATGGGGGCAAACACCTACGGTGGAAATGCAGCACACCGCAAAGCAGGCAGCGTGCGTCAGCTTTTAAACCTCAGGGAGGTTCGGGCCAGCAAATAAAACGTGCTCCGTTTTGCCGGAGCACAGGGGATTGGGCAAGAAGGAGCATGTGGAATTTCGACGCTGCACTTTGGTCTGTTTGACGGGTTTATATTATAGAACTATTTCATTGTTTCAGCGGAGACGAGGAAATCCAATCAACGCACCCAGCTGAACTCAGATTGTCATGATTCACCGGAGGGATGGGAGGCGGGGAAGGCGACAGAGAGAAAGAAAAAGAACGAAACAGCTGATTTAAAATCCAGTTCAACCCCAGGTGACTGGGCTCATTAGTTCAAACTTTGTTTTTCCTCTTCTCTCCTTTTTTATTTAAGTCATCGCTCTATTTTCAAGATATTATTTTTTCAAAGTGGGATCTAATTACGTTTTCCCCACATTCGTCTTGGGCGGGTAAGGACGGCTACAGTGGGGAGTTCTGCTGTGATCGGTGAAGAAAACGCAGATGGGCGTGAGCGGAAGAAACAACGTAAAGTAAGATTTTATAAGTAGGGTTGAAAGAAACGCGAGTGCTCTATTGCTGCAACCCGCAGTGGGGTTCGCCCCGCGCCTGGCGCCGTGGTAGTCTGGGACTTCTCTGCACAGACCAGACCGGCCTCCAGCAGTCATACATGACCTGACTTGGGGGTGGCGTGAAAGCCCCCACAGATGTCTGTCCTACCCAGGAAGCGGGATGCTTTCGTCTGCAGTTTATTCCTAAGGGCCGGGCGCTGCTGCTCCCGGCACCCTGCTTCATCGCGGAGGGAAGGCTAACACGACAACAAGCCCTCTGCCTGACCCGGGTTCCAAGAAGGAGGGGACAGAGGGAGGGGCACAAAATGGACTAAACGACAAATTTATAAATTTAGACAAATTCTTAATTCTGCATAGCCAGGCTAAGAAGTCAGGCTTCTCTTGTCAGAAAAAGCCAGAGTCACCGTGAAGACGTCCATTGTTCCCTGAGAGTCCCCCAGGTCTAAGGAGCATCAGGGGTCTTGGGAACACCACCGGGCGGTGCTCGCTCTGGGGCTGTGTGCAGACAGGGAAGGTGGCTGAGCAGGGACGAGGCTTCACCCCACAAGGAGCTCACTTCTGCAGCCCCGAACGGAAAACTGTCCCAGGAATCATGCGACACGGGCCAGCTCTCTCCTCTCAACAGCAGGAAGAGGCAATTCGGGTCAAAGACAGATGGCCCTTTGCTGCGCCCAGGCCCGGTCTCTCCCACAGTGCCCGTGTCTGAGCTGTGCCTTCTGCACCCAAGCCACTCTTTTTGCACAGATCCTCGTTCTAAGCCCGGTCCTCATGGTGCTGCTCACCCGTCCCTACCTGCGGTGTGGGAGCTAATACGCCCGTGACTTTGGTGACACAGTCTGGTGGTCTGTACGCTCTCACTTAATGTTCTTGTGTTTGCTCACCCGCGAGGCTCTCAGCTTCTGCGGGGCAAGCCCAGTGGCTCCTGGGAGGCTCTGTCATTCACGAGAAGCCACACACGAAGCTCCACACTTCAGGTACCTCATCCTAGGGTGTGACAAGGGACAGTTTCTTTCATCGTACCAGAGTTTAACAAAGGCATCATGATTCTTCAAAGAAAACATCTGAGAGTCCACAGTGGGGCCGCATGGTGAGTGGGAGCTTCCGGCAAACACGGGGGGGTGCAGGAGGCAGGGAGGGAGGTGTGTGTTGAAAAGCGACACTCGGCAACGAGCACGGGGTCCCGGAGGTGGACGGAGAGATCCCTACAGTGGGAACATGTGAAATCTCAGATGCTGGGGCTTTGCTCTTGGACACCACAATTCAATCGGTCGGGTCTGAAGCACAGAATCCGCTCCTCAGCCAATTCTAGGGCAGTCGATGTCAGGGAGCCCCTGAGGTCTCGGGCGGGTCCAGAAGAAACTGGAGCCTCGGAAGACTGGGTGACCGCCTGACACCGTGCATCTAGTTCAGGGGATGAGACGCCTGTCCCCTTGCTGTTTCCGGCACGCCAGTCCCACCCATTAGTATTTCCCTCACAGGGAACCTCCGCCGGTCTGAGGGCACCAGGAAGCTGAGTGGAGAACGCCTGGCCTGAGAAGGGGGAATCATCTAGAACACACATGAAACTATTTACACCAAGCTTTAAACTGAACTTCCCGTTTCCCGGTTCCAGTTTCCAGAATGCAACCTTAATCTCATTCATTTGCATAAGCTTTAAAATAAGCCTTTAGAACAAATGTAAATGGATCTTCAAAGAACAATATTATGATGGGTTCAGTGTAAATGACTCAAAAACATATGGACAGCATTTCTTGAGGATTCCCAGAGAGTCTCGCTGTCTGTCTGTATGCAAGGGAGGTTTACCATCAAGGCAAAGCTGGGGGTTGGGAGAAAGGTAGTTTTCATTGAGGGACACTGTATCCTGGCCCTCTCCACGGTAACGATTTATTCTCCTGCCTCAGCGAGCCGGGCTGGTAACACGGGACGGCCAGCAGGGCACAGAACTCAGTCTCCTCAGCACACTGCACTTGGCTCACGGAAGCCGCTCACATCCTGAGTCACGGGACATAGAACACAGATGTCAGAACTGGGAAGAACCAGAGATTTCCCATGAACCCCCACCACAGGGATGAGGACAATGAGATTCAGAGAGGGAAAGGGACTTGTCAGGGCCACGCAGCCAGTATACGGGTGAACCGAGACATCAACCTAGGCATGTCTAACTCCAAATCTTATGTTCTCTCTAACACGTCACCCAGCTGCTGGGAAATTGGCAGACAGTGGCTCCGAGAGCCAGGCAGGCAAACACAGCTTCAGGGAGAGGGTGAGCAGCTGAACTTCATCGAGCAACAGCTTTGCTGCACGCTGACGCACTGTTGCCGGGCAACGCGGCTCCTCTCGAAGAGGCAAGAAAGAGACTCAGAAGATGATGGATCTGCATTAAGCAAAACCCAGTAACAAGGCACTTCCAGGTCAAAGACTCGGTTTGCTGTGGTTTGGAGTTTCTAGGTCAGCTGCTCAGGGGCTGTCCCCTGCTCAGCTTATCTGAGATGAGGCCATCAGTAAGGACCTCTTCAGAGAGAAGAGTCAGGAAAACCAATTTAAGATCCCCTTATACAGGGCAAATGGAGATATGGGCTTGTTTTCTGGCCAGTGTTAGTATTTTATCTTACCTTATAGCAAGGCTGGAATCAGAGGAGTTGGCTAAAAAAGTCCCAGCCAGAGAGATGACTTGGGGACAGGAGATGGGTGCTGTCAACCTTGAGCAAGTCCCTACTGTGGGCCTCAGTTTCTCTATTCATAGAATGCTGCGGCTGGACTATCAGTCTGTGGACAGGTGCTGGCTGTATAAGAATCACCTGGAATATCTATTAACATAGAGACTCTCAGGCCCCAATTTCAGCTATTCTGATCTAGGAAGTTTGACATGATACTCAACCATAATTCCATTCACGTATGCACAGGTATTTACCACACATTTAGGACATGTTCTGGACTTCGTGCTCGGTACCGGCGACATAACTGCGAATGCATACTGCATGCAAAGCCTACACAAAGCGACTGGGTGCATAGCTCTTTAAGGAATTCTTTCCCGGATGAATGACAGTGTGATATTACATACACGGGATTTGGTCAGAATTGGATTTGAATCTTTGCTTTGCCAATTTTGAGCTGTGTGACCTTATTTATACAACTTGCTTAGCCTCTTTGATCACCCTGTAATGCGGGGCTGTGGCTATGGCGGCTACGTCATAGACGTTGAGATGATGACATGAGACTACCTGGTCGAGTTGCTCAGCACAGCTCCAGGAGTACAGCCAAGGCTCACATGGCCGACACGCCAATTCCTGGGGTCTTGGGAGTGCGTGTGGTGTGCATGGTAGCGTGTGTTAGGCACAGGCATGCGGGCATGTACAGCATGTACGCTCCTCAGAATAAACTCAGTCATGGGGAGACTAACTCTGCACTTCTGCTCAGCTCTATCATGGAAGCCTCCTGCAGGAGGTGACATTGGACTGGGGCCTCAGGGACAGGTGGAATTTTGATCAACAGAAAAGCAGAGTGGCGGGAAGTGTCTGAGGAAGTAGGTGGGCAGGGGGCCCGGCAGGCAGAGCTGCGCGTAGGGAAGTGGTGGACAGGCCCTGTGTGGAGGCGGGTCTGGAAGACTGGCCCATGGGGGAGGGCCTTGGGTTCCACTCAAGGGACACAATGGCCGTGAGTTTGTCTTTTGAAACACACAACCTGACTTCTGGGGGAGGCACGCCTTTCAGCAACTGTCTGTTGAATGAATGACTGAGATGTTGAGCAGGGGAGCAGCCTCTCTTGTGAGCTCACCTGGAGGAGGTGTGCAGAGCAGAGAGGAGGGAGGCCAGGGCCGCGGGGCTGTTCTGGCCACTGGATGCAAGTGGCTGAGGGTGGAGAGGTGGGCAGATGAAGGACGCGTCCCGATGGAAGCGACGCCAGGCTGGGTGGCCGACCAGGGCAGCAGTGGAAAGCAGAGGCAGAGACTTCGGTTTTCAGTGTGTGTCTGGAAGAATGTTGGAGCAACCAGGGCCACTAACTGGGGCCGAGCAAAAGGACTCGGAGCCTTTCCAGGACCTCTGCTCTATGTCTGGCTCCCTGTTCTGTCCCATGTGCGTGGCGGACAGTGAGCCCAACAGACGTCAGCTACTGCTGCTGTTCTGCGCGCCGCTTTCCCCACAAGAACGCGGCTTCGCGAGGCGCCACCGCTGCCTGCTGCGCTCCTGGCAACCAAAGCTGTGTCTGCCACACAGCAGACACTAAATGAAGGCTGAGAAACCACTGACAACTGTTTACTGAGGAAAGCTGCTGCCTGGGTTAGAGACGCATTAGGGTGGAGGTGGCGGGAACTGCCGTGGTGGGAATGTCCACTGGCGAGTTGTGCGTTCTGGCCAGAGGTCCAGTCTCAAGTGGGAGACCCTGGTCACCAGTGGGCATCTCCTCCCATCCCAGGCGTCACCCGCCTCCAGCCCTTCCCTAGAGAGGGCCTCGTGGGACTGCCCCCGCGTCAGCCCCTCTCCGGGCCCACAGCCTGGCTTCTCCAGCAGAGACCACACTGGCGCTGTGACACAGGACGGCCTCTCCTACCTAAAGAAGCCACTGTGAGATCGCAGGCTTCCACGGGAGGCTTTGTTGTGCACCTATAGCAATTCAAAAGGGGGAATAAAGACGTCTGAACAATGTCCTAGCTCATTAAAAATAGTTCCCATTTCAACTTCCGAGGAAAAATGACAAAATGGAATCTTACAATGTGGTCATATGAGCTTAGTGAAGCAAGATCAAGACAGAAAAAATAAAAACAACCCAAAAGAAATGAAGAAAGGAGAAGAAAGAAAACAAACCCACAGATCCCCTGCGGCAACGCCGAGGGCTCAGCGCGTTGTGTCCCGAGCTGTTTCCCTGTTCATTGCCCAGACGCCCGCGCGGGAGAGCCGGCGAGGCCAAGCGCAGACAGGAAGGAGGCGAGACCAAAAGCAGCCCGGTGGGCGCAGGGGGTCTAACCGCTGACCACTCTTTGGGAGTCCAGCGTGAGGGCGTCGCCGCAGGGCTGGCGGGATTCTGTGGCTGCCTCATCGCTTGACGACGGGTTTGCCTGAGACCTGGGCTTCTCTGACGCCACGGCTCTCCCCCGCAGTGCAGGGCTGCCCAGGCTCCCCGGAGAGACCCATTGGCAAGTTCCTGAGGCCAGGCCTGGCGCTGGGTGTTTACCTTGTACATGCCCCAGCCTTACTGCTGAAAGGGACAACACTTGTGACAATGGCCACTGTGACTAGTGATGCTGTAGGGCACCCTGTCATTCCGGGGGGTTTCTGCTTTCTCTCTTTCCTGCTTGTCACTATTTTCTTTTGTTTCTTCTCCTGCCACACTGCCCACTCTCGGTTAGGTTTCTCTGCAGGCTTGTCATCTTCTACCCACCTCCACATACTGATGGTCCCCGTGGTGGTTACGTCCACAGAACTTCTCCTGACCTTGCTACACTCTCTATTCTCTTTTGCCTATCCAACAATCCTTAAAGAACCTCACATATGCCAGACCCCGTCCTGGGCATCTGGGATATGAGCATGAATGACGGGTCCTTGCCCCAGGCAGCCTGTGGTTTAGTACAGGAGCAGGTACACAAAACACACAAACACGACGAAGTGTGGTCCATTCTGTGCACAGTGTTAGGGGTGCAGAGGAGAAAGGGGTGAACTCTGCCTGCTGCTTCCAGATCAGCTTTCCGGAGGAGACTCCCAGCTTCTCTCTAGCCATGACCTGCTTCCTGTTTGTCTTCTGAGCTCCACACTTGAGCTTCAGATGACTTGCCAGACATCTCCACTGGCATATCCTACAGACACATCAAACTCAAGATTTTCAAACCTAAACCCCAACCTCCTTGCACTGACACCACCAGCCACCCAGTTGCCCAAGCTGGAACCTCTGCGTGATCCTGGATCCCTCTCTCCCCCACCACCCAGCCATGTCCCGGTGAATGTGAACCTACAAAGGTGCTCACCTGCTTCCCTCTACGTGACTGTGGTTTCTGCCCGTTTAGGCCAAGTTCTCTCTAACCTGGGGCACCACACGTATGGCAATCACTGTCCAACTCTTTGGTCTTAAACCCCAGTGTACTTAGGGATCACCTGGGGGGCTGCTAACAGGCACGCATTCTCCAGCCCCTGCCCTGGAGATTCTGGTTCAGGAGGTCTTGGGGAAGGGCTTCCGGTGGTCCCAAGGCGAGTGGTTCGTGGACCACACTGTGGATCCATGGTGTTTCTCTGCCTTTGGTCTGCCCTGTTCGGATGCATCCTCACTGCCGCTGGGGTGTGTTCTGTAGTACAGAAAGGCTCGTGCCGTGCCTTGGCTTAGAACCTCTAGAGGTTCTGAACGCCTTAACGTGGCATTGCAGGCGTTTCATGAAATGACAGGAATCTTTTCAGCTGTGTAACTAACCGGTTTTCCTTCTCTGTCAAGTGAGCAAGTTGGCCTCAATGGCGTCTAAGGAGCTTTTAGCTCTGGTGCCCTGGCTTCTGAAGTGCCATACCTCCTTGCCCTTCCTTTGGCAAGCTTCATTCATATCATAGAGCGTGGCACCTGGTTTCACCTTCACCCTAGGCCAGCGGGCCTCACACTCCTACTCTACCCTGCTAAACTGTGACCTTGGCAAGTAACACAATCATGGCACACTTCAGAGGGTTGCTGCGTGAGGATTAACTGAGACACTGGCAACAGACCTTTCAGTTCAGTATTCAGCACGCTTTACAGACTCAACACTGAAAGCTAGTTCTGTCGCCCATGGTCGTCCCCATTAGGTGCTTGACGCCCCACGTACCCTGACCATTCCCCATTCCCTGATTAAGTCATGCAATGTCACTGCCACTGCCAGAAAACTCCTATTCATTCTTCAAAGGCCTGTTCACATGTTACCTCTCTGCAAAGCCATGCTCTCTGCAGTTGTTGCTAAGCTCACAGAGGAGGCTTTGTATCTCCCTCCCTTGTGGTACTGGGGACTTGCTGTGACCGGGAGCGCACTCCCTTGAGCTCCCTGAGACTAGAGACTGTTTTATTTATTTTAAGTGCCTGGCACAGAGTTGGCACTCAGTAAAAAATCACGCGTTTGAAGGAGAGTGGTGTGGAGATCGCTATGTGCACAGCTGGGAAAAGACGCCTGTGTCCCTCAGAGACCCGAGCCTCCCCTGGAAGGGCACAGCCATCCCTTCCTGTCCCTCAGGCCCTGGATAATGCTCTGCTTTGCTCTCTCAGTTTCCATCTGAACCTGCCTGGCACTGCGGCCCCATAAAGGGCTGTTCCACTCGTAATTGCCTCCCTGGCGAACGGTTTATCTGCTCCTTGGATCTGGGGAAATTGACTTTTTAAGGTGAAAATGGCCAGTTCCTGAAAAGTTGCATTGCTTTGATGCCATTCCAGTTCCAGTG
This sequence comes from Avahi laniger, assembly GCA_963575035.1. Classification (NCBI taxonomy): domain Eukaryota; kingdom Metazoa; phylum Chordata; class Mammalia; order Primates; family Indriidae; genus Avahi; species Avahi laniger. The sequence continues at coordinate 31,441 of CAUYSK010099279.1, forward strand.
ACTCAAAGGAGGCCCAGGGCCTTCTCATCCTGGGACAAGACGCTGCCTTGGCGCCTTCTGGCCTTCTGGGCACGTGGACAATCCCACAGTCTCAAGGCTGCTTCCCTTTACTATCTTGCCCAGCTTCTGAGGCAGAGACAGCGCGAGCCCCAGAAAGCTGTAAAAGCAATAAAAGAACTAAATGTTTTCTAGGTCACCGCCTGATCAAGTCCCCACTTAAACAATAATCTGGCCATTGCATCTGCAAAATCCCAGACTCAGGCCCCAAAAGGTTATTTCATCAATAATTCTTGAGCTGCCTACGGCGAGAATTATTCCCAGCAGGCGTTTCAGGCCATCTCTAAACAGCCTCCGTGGAGGGGAGCCTGGCTCCGCTCAAGCGCCTAGGCAGGAACCATTAATATTGTTGCGGGGGAGGGCGCCCAGGTGGATTCGGCCTGGGTCTGACCAGGGAAGCTGCGTTTCCTGTTAACGAATGCGGATTAAACCGGGCCAAGTGTGCTACCCAGTTGGTGATAAAGAGTCTTGCTGACCACAGAAACTCTGCATGGGATCTTTTAGAATCTGCAGGCTTCAGTCTACCCAGTCCTGGCTGCTCTGCTGTTGAAATAGGCTTCTTGGATTCACTCAGCATATTTATCAAGCAATTTGCAAGAGCAGGTCATTACTCCTCAGTCGTTGACGCATGGGTGGGACAACCACATGGGTCCTCCTGTGTGCCCTCCATCTAGCCCTCCTGGGCCTGCCTGGCCTCCAATCTCCTCCCTGCCCTAGGCAGAGGGGGTCGCTGCCACGGCCCCTCCCCCTGTACCTTTGGTCAATCTCTTCTCTCAACTCCGGAACTTTTCACTCCTGTGTGTTCCACCTCCCTCTCCGTGCTGACGGCGACTGTGCCTTGTCCTCCTGCTTTGGAGACAGCCATTAATCCCCTTACTTCATTTATACTGTTTTTGTGGAGGTATTTACAGGCTGCAATTGTGTTCCCTGTGAGCCGATCCTTTCTCAACTGTGTAAATTTGACTCCTTCACTCTCTCCTGATACGATTTATCTGTTAATCCCTAGAACATTTGTTGGTATTTATGTCTGGCCTGGATTTTCTGCACCTTTTCTTAACGGCACTGACTAGCACTGCTGAAGTTGCCCCATTCCTTGGTGCTCGATAAACAAAGGCTCGTCTCCTGCATTCTTGCTGGTTTGCTCTTGGGGACATCATCTGCCGAGAACCCAAGAGCTCGTGCAAGGGGAGAAGAGGTGAACAGATGGCTCATAATTATATTGCAAGAGCATTCTCCAAAGGAAATAGGGTCATTTTTCAAGTGACTTCTTTACCAAAGTACTCTGTTTCAATTTGCTCTCCCCACACCAACAAAAAGTCCTTCTTTTAAAAAAAAAGTAAACAATCATTTCTCCAAGAAGAAAACAGAAAAGTCCCCCCAGTCTTTACAGGGGAAAGGAGACAAATATTAAGGGGAGAGGGTGAGAGAGATGGAGAGTGACTCAACAGTGGTCATTTCGGTGACTCTACCCTTAACATGCGTAGGCCAGCCACTGGGGCTGGGAAGAAGTCCAGAATTATATTCATCAACTCTCCGGGCCGTAGAAGACTCTAGAGATTGTCGTCTAACCTCATTTTCTACATGAGGAGACCATGTCAGGGCGGCGTAGGAAAACAAGTGCATGTTTAGAGGCTATGCGCCCTGGGTTAAGGTCTCACGTTTGTTTCCCAGCCATCAGCGGTCCTTGGTTCAGTTTCCTCGTCTGTAACATGAAGGTTGTATGATACTATCTACCTCAGGCCTTTTTGCAGGTATTGAAAATAATCAATGCAATAAATAGGTACCTGGCACAGAGCAGGCACAGAATAAGCAATCATTGCGACCACGCTGCGGAACAGCGAAGTGTCCACAGCCACTCTGGCAACCCTGGGCCTTTATTTCCGGTTCAGGGCTCCTGCCATGGCATCTCCTCCGCAGCATCTGACCCACGGAACACGTCCCTATTCCTTGAAGGCGTCATGAAATCGTTCTCAATGATGGCACGTTGGCTGCAGAGACATCCAATATTGCAGCGTGTGGGCGCTCAAAGCCCACAGTGAAGCTTTGAGTGAGGCTGGCCAGCAAGGAGCACTTTTTACTCTCTTTGGAGACAAGGCCCCAGGCTGGAGGGGTTTGTTTGAGAGAGATGTAAGAATGTAACATGAATTACATTCAGAGATTGTAGCATCTGGGCCTTTCACAGGGCAACTCAGCAGGGCGGGGTCAGCAACCCACACTGGAATCCAAAAGACTCCAAGACTTTACTGGGAAAGAACCACTGGTGTTGCCAGGCAGTCTGCTGTATGATTTAGGAATCCCCCCTTGCCATACCAGGCAGTAAGTGTACTGCTTTTTATTTTACAGATAAGGACGCTGAGACTCAGCTATATCACACGGATCGTGCAAGCTAACAAACGGCAGTGCAAACATTGGAACTCAGGTCCTTAGCGATTGATGTGCATATGCCCCTTCCATGTTCAGGAGTGTGCTCATAACACACCCGCTGCTCATCACTCTGGAGGTGGCTTTGATGTATAGGGCACCTGTCTCTGAGGAACTAAGCTCATTCATAGATTTTTATAAATCCAATGAAATTTGTTATCTTAATATGATCTTGTCTAATTTCTCCATGGACATGTGTACATGTGATTTGGATAGGAAGATCAATTCCGATCACTTAGACCAAACATATTTTATCATATGTCTATGCCGTTCAATTTCCCAGAGAACTGATGAACCCTCACGTCAACAGTACAGACAAATTGCATCCCTTGGCTCCGCAGCACTCAGACCGGATGCCCCTTCTCAGTCCTTCCAATCCACTCTCCCTAAGCCTAAAGGGCCTCAGGAATCAAACCGTCTTATTCCGAAAGGTCTTCGAGGACAACCTGCCCTGGTACACCATCTCCTTGTCTAACAATTTTCACAGCCAGAAAGTTCTTCTGCGTAAGCAGAATGTCTATTGCTTTGAGCAACCACTTTTCCTTCTGTTCCATCCTTGCTGGCAACAGAGAACAGCTGGGAGATTTCGATATCTCTGTTATGAACTTGAAAGTTGTTTAAAAACACTGCTCAAGTTTCTCTTCCATTGGCCAAATAAACTTGATTCTTTCAGCATTTGTTATAGAGAGACAATTTTCTACACATCTAGCCATTTGCTATAGAGTTCCAGTAATTTTGGAATGTGAGCCCTTAGGAGGCAAGAGTGACCACTGGTTACAAAGTTGGCAAAATAATTATTGCAGTATCTCCTACAAGTAGATTCTCACTCAATATTTTTTTGAGCAAAAAAGAGAAAAGAAAGAGTGAGAAATACTAGATTCTGGTGCCTATCTGATTACAGGAAGGAAGACTCAAAGAAGCAAGAACGAGAATAGAGTGGCAAGGATGCATGGAAAGAGACCGAAGTCCGTGTGCCTCAATCTGGTTTCTCTGCAAGCCGGTGCAGCAGAACGTCATCGTCAGGGAGCATGTGGGCTTGAACAGGAAAGAACTGGCTTAAAATCCCAGCCCCGCCTTGGTGTGTAACCCTGGTCAAGTTCCTTCATCTTCTCGTGTCTTGCTTCCTATTTGCAAACCAGAGAGGAGGGTGGTATCTACCACCGCGTTATCAAGACAGGCTGAGACACTACTGAAAAGGTGTCCCAGGCTCGCGGAGGTGCTCAAAGCATTGTAGCTCTTGCTATTCTTTCAAACCAAGAGTCGTCTGTGGCTCTTGGCTTTTGGAACTATCTTCAGGAGCCTCCTTGATTCTGGATTTTGTGTATTCCTTTCTCAACAATTGAGATGATGGCTTTAAAAAAATGTCAGGATTAGTTAGACATTTATGAGTTCAACCACTCCTAGTTGCTAACTGGCTGATGAGTTAATTATGTAGCTGTGGAATTAACATTATCATTACAGGGCTAATAATAATAATTGCATAATAGCATTATTCTTACAGCAAAGAATAAGACCACTGGGTGTTGTTCCTGAAAGCTGATGAAGAACTAGAAAATACTTAACTCTCAAGTTTGGGTACGATTTACCAGCACCTATAGTCCAGCACATCGCTGGCATTGTAATGACTACAGTCCCCTCCCCATGTGAAAGAATGTAAATTCCATTTCTCCCAACAAAGAAATCTAGATTCATGGATTTTCCCAGCTATACTTGAAGGAGAACTCTTCTGAAGTGGAGACCGTGGAAATAATTACTGGTTCTGCATGTTTCCTTGGGGATTTTAGGAGAAAATGGAGCTGGGACAGTGTTGGTACAGGCGGTAAGAAGATGCTGATGGAGACAGTCCTCCAAAACACGTGCCTTTGGTTGAAGTGAGTGGCAGCAGACTGCCATGAACCCAGCTTTTAGAGCAATTCCAGAATCTCTTGTGATAATTCAGAGTTTTGTTTTAGCTGGAAAACCCTGGGGTTTCCATGTGGACAGTGAGCACAAAGGTGACGGCAGACACCCTGCCAGCGAACACATAGGGACTCGCGAAACAGCACACAGCCAACAAGTCTGCTCCACAAAAGAAAGGAGAAAAACAGGCAGGAAAGTTCCCCAGGACATAAAGTACTGGCGAATGTTCGTCTGCCTGCTCCCCACGCAGCGGAGCCCTCTCAGTCCAAGTGAGCGGGCTCAGAGCAGCCGGAGCATCCGCCGGGGGCCTGCGGCTCCCCCCCCAGCTCCAGTCAGCAGGCTTTCCAGAACCAGATGGAGGGTCCTTTTGATTCCCGGGGGAGCCACACCCTTCCATTCTGCACCAGGAGATGTGGACGGCCCCCTTCCCTAGATTATTTAGGAAAAACTACAAGCAAAAAAGACAATTTTAAAAAAGAGTATTTTTACTGCATGATGATTTAAAAAATGAAATGAAATAAAAGATAATTCCTGAGGGACAGGGGTCTTCTCCCAAACTCCCCAGATGGAATGTCTGTTGACTCAATAAAAACTCAATTTTCTAATTTCTTGGACAGTGTAGACCCAGCTCTGATTATATTAAGATCCAGTGAGGGCGACAAACGGGGGGTACGGCCCGACAAAGTGGAGGGCGGAGAACACGGGCCCTTGATCTGAGCTCCTGCTCCCATCGCAGGTCTCTGCGCGCTGCGGGGTAAATCTCATCGCCACCTGTCTCCTCGTCTATAAAATGGGGATCATCGCATCTGTTCCCTCACGGGGCTTCGTGCGTCTTCATTACATGCTTAGAAATGATTAGATAGAAGGGTCCACAGATAGTATTAGTCTTCACTATAATGGTCTTAATAAATATTTATGCCACCCAAGAAGGAAGCGTGTGGAGTTGGAAGGGTGTGTGCGTTCTATTTAAGACAGGGACCCGGGCGAGGGCAACAGCCTATTTGTCACTATTTATCTTCTTAGTTAACAATGTAAGATATATGATGGCTGCTAAACAATTTGGTGGCAGAACATCATAAATGAAATCTGTTTTCCCTGGAAACTGCATAACCATTTGAATTAATTTAATTTGAAATATCAAATTAAATTAAACTGTAGACTAATCCCCACGGGAGAACATATTTCATTTGTAATGTCTTTTGATAGAGTAGTCCCTGCCAAAAGTTTTGCTTTGCATCTGGCTGCAGATCTAAATTTATTGCATTAGCTTTGAGAAGACTTTTAATAGAAAGTGAGATTAAAAGAAAACTTCATGGGAAACAAAGATGTTTAATACTGAAAACAGCATTCCCCAGAACGTACCTCTGTGACTTTACGCTCTCTCTGTCTGTCTCTGCTCTTCAGCTCAGATCATGTAGCTGGGCTGGATGTTGGGTGGGAGAACTTTCTTTTAATAATGATAATTAACATGAAAATATCAGAACAGAATGGGCAAAGTCTACTTGGTTTAAGGTCTATAAGCTGGATAATGTGTTCACCAAATACTGGTGAAGGGGATCACCATCATCTCAGAAGCAAAGGATGGAGACGAGAGAGAAATTAAAAAGATCACCTTCAAAGTCACCGGGGTATCTGTGTGTATTTAGTGGTGTGCTACATTCCTCCTAATTGTCTTCTCCTTCTCAACAGCTTCTCTCCTAAGTGCAGTTTTCTATTAAAGCTTTGGGTCTGCAGGTTGGAAGGACAGGAGCTGATGGTGAATCCAACAGTTTCCTAAAATATAGGTCACCTCAAATCACCACTCAGGAAATGACGGGTCTCTTTTTCCACAGACAGACATTGAAGCAAATTGCACAGAGCAGCTGCCTGAAAGTTGATGCAGTGGGAATGATCTATTTCTTCTTCCCGGCCAGCAAATTCACAGCAGGAGAGGCAGACCTGAAGGAAAAGTGTCTGCCTGAAACAAACAAGGCTCGTCCTTTAAGGAAGGTTACTGTGGGTTTAAATTGGGCCCAAAGAACCCAGATAAGAGTATCTTAATCAAATTAAAAAAAATTAGGTTTTAATCTCCAGCGCTTTAGTAACCTCCTGGTTTGTTTTAAATCTTGATTGGAAGCATTATCCTGACAAGAAAATCAGTAGTAAGTCAGTAAGCCTGTGGCCCACAGACAGGGCACTAAGCAACCAGAGGGAAAACGTTTCTTCCAGGCTAAGGTGCTTGCACGCCCTCCCGAAGCCACAGCGGCCTGCGGGCAGCTCCCCCGTGGTCCCTGCACTGGGTAGTGGGGAAGCTCATGACGATTTTAGCCATGAAGCCCTGCAGTGCAGGTAGCCATATTTAAAAAGATAAGGAACATGACGAGAAAAGCATCCAGCTTCATGAAGAAATCCTAATTTTCAGCAGTCATGGGTGGAAAATCAATATTACCCTCTGATGCAGAATGAGAACTGGGCTTGATGAGGCCACCTCCTTCCCCGGCTCTCTTTAAAAAGAAACACATCAGAAACTTAAGGAAGGAAGGAAGGAAGGAGGAAGGGAGGGAGGGAAAGAAAGTGGAGAAGAAGAAGAAGGAGGCCTGTGAGAGGAAGGTGAGCATGCCGACCGTCCCCACTCCCAAGTGCCTGCGCACCCCCGAGTGGCTCCCACTCCTGAGGCTCGCCCCGCCGGCCGTCTGTGTCCAGCTCGCCTCGTCGAAACGTGTCTTCCTGCCAGCTTCAAGGAAGTCTTTTCCATGTCCCTTCCCCGCACTTTTCTCCACCCCCCACGGATATCCTACGTGCGTGCTCACCATCTGCCACTCAGGAAGGGGGGAGGGAGGGGGAGAAAGGTGGGGAAAGAGAGCCCCCAGCACTCAGAGCCTAACTTTGGAACCTCACTCAGGCATATTCAATCACATCTAGGTATTAATATTATCTTGGTGTAAGGAGGAGTGTCATTAATCGACTAGCAATGGAATTGGGACTCTTTTATACTTCATTATTAATTTAGGGTGGTAGTTTTAGACATATTGGGAGATTTCTGTTTTAATCACCGATTATGTATTTGGCCAATCAAGCTCATATTGTTAACATTAATATATACATATTTATAACTCGATGGAGCTAGACATAATTAAGTAGAAATGTTCAAATTAACAATGATGATAATCATTCAGAATAAGATCCCCAATGTCTCCCAGACTGCTCCACCCCAGCACTGCCACGTACGTCGTGTGCTGCCGAGATGTTGTTCTGCCCACCCTGTAAATGGTCTGTTAGATGTAGCAAATGATAAACAGAATGATAATGAATGTCTGAATAGTACTGCAGTGAATGTCAACTGTATTTTAAAGACTCCAGTGTCGGAGGAGCTCTCGAGAAGGGGCTTCCAGGAGGGCTCGCGCACATGGCGCGGCAGGTATCACAGGCCCCTTGGAAGACGTGCTGTCTGGATGACCAGGCCAGTGCTGACCAAGACCGGGACAGTGCCTCGGTTCAGGCCATGGAATGCCAGTGGCATCATCCCACATCGCTGGAAGAGAGTGGAGCCATCTGCTCATCTTGGCTTCGGCAGCTGCATGCAACAGGTTCCCCAGGGAGGAGGCTGCAGCTCTGAAGGCAGCAGGAGAGACAAGGCAAAAATAGAACCTTTCTTCTGGGTCAGTGTGACATCTGCCCGCCATTCCGCCTCCACTCCCCATGTGCCTGTGGAGCTTTCTCCTTCCTTTGCTTTGAGCAGCGTATACTCTGAATTCAGTTTGGAGTGTATCCCTCATGTCCCTGCCAAATTCGCTAGTGGGGAAATTGGTGGTCTTGAGGGTGAGCTGACTTGGGACTGAAGTCCGTGTCATGAAGGTGTCACCTGCACTCAGGACACTGGAGGCTTTGAGCTCCTGGCCAGACACATGCACTGAGAGTCAGGGGTCTGTCTCCCAACAAAGGTGGCTCCAATTCTCACATTTTTATGCGCCATGTTACACGCATCATTTCTGAGCCTCTCAGAAGCCCATGCCTTTCTGAGCATTGGCAATCAAGCATAAAGCTCTGGGGCAAGCTGTGAAATCTCTGAAATGAAAATCAATTCCATCTCTGTTTCATGGAGACTAATGTGGCATTTACAAAATAAACAATCACTTCTGTTAGGGAGGAAAATTAAAAGCTGTGCTACATAAAGGCACAATGTTTAAAGTTCTGGTGGAAATGAGCACTTGGCTTTGAGATAATTACAAAGAGAACTGGAAAAAGAAAATGAAAAAAAGACAAGAAGCAAAAGGGAAAAAGGCAGCCCCCACAATTCAGAAGTGAAGAGGTTTCATAACACAAATTTGCTATGATGGAAACTTGGCCTCAGCTCAGATCTCTGGGAGAAAAATAGAACCCTTGGGTACTTCCGGCAGCAACGTGGGGAAGGTGTTTCAAGGGCTCATGAAAGTCCCGTTTGTTTCCTTTTCTGACAGTGTAGAGGACAGAGGACTTTTCCTGTGGGAAAGAGCTCAAGACCCAAAGGATGGGCAGGGGCCCCGTGGTTTTGGGGTCCCTCAAAGTGTAGGTCTTTTGAGTCCAGGATCTGGTAACATTCTTCACTGTATCAATCTTCATTCCCTGTTGTTATAATAGGGTTCCACGAGTTTGTGTGTGCAGAAAACCAATATTAAAATTAAAGGCAGGAAAAAGAGAGTCTATTAGAAGTTTAAAAACCTGGATTCAAGCTCAGATTTATCACTGCCTACCCAAGGAACTCTAGGCAAGGATCCTGACCTCTGAAGACCCAGTTTCCTCATGTGCAGATTGAGATGTTAGACCATGTGATTTCCAAAGAGGATTGTCTCTAAAACGTTATCATTCTCTTATTCTGCACTAGACTGCAAACAACCATTTAACTGGCCTCTTTTGCAAGGGTGGTGAAAAGGTATAAGCTGTTGCCAATCAGGAGGTGCTCATTTGCATAATGACCGACTCACTAATTAGCCAGAAAGACTTCCAGTGCAGCCATACAGGAAAGCACCAGGGTTTCCACTGTGACATTATTTAACTGAGCTCCTGACTGTGGCTTTTAAGACTCCCAAAGTACGAGCCAGTAACTAACTGACTTTTCTATAAAGCTGCCCAGGCAATTAAGAGCATTAGAATAAAGGAATCTTTCTCAATTAGCCATTTTTAGAGCGGGCTGGAAATGCTGTCTTGCAGCCTTTTACAGATTTTTATAACGGTACTATGTTTGTTGCATTATCAGTGCCACGTGTATGTTTTTCATTCTGTTTTTGTTCTGCATCAAAAATTTGCAGTAATATTATTTTGAGGGGTGTTATTTTCAGACCATTTGAAGGAAGTCAGATGAATTTCTGATAAAGGCAGCCTTCGTTAATTCCATCTGAATACGGGACAACCCAGGGTACAGCTTGTACATATATGCCAGCCAATCATCTCATCAGACATCTTGATTTGCCTTGATCAAAGAAGCAATTTGCGAGACATTCCCTCCCCTCGCCCCACCAAAGTGCTAATCACATTTTCAAGGTAGAAGATAGAGGGGAAACACTGCGTAAATTGCTTGCCTTAGCCCCAAAATGCTAATCATTTACGAACATCTAAATTATGACTTGAGACCTTGCATGATAAGGTAAGAAAACAGTGTCAGTGCATACAGAACCATTATTTACCAGTGTCAAAAATAACTATCACATTTGCATAACTGTGGTGCTAGATGACAATTTCTCCCTCAAAAGTGCTTCTGTAGCAGAAAAAGCTTTGACCGTTACAAAGTGTGGCACGTCGTTATTTTTTTAACCCTTACAAAATGGAATGAGACCTCTTGGAACTAGATGTCTGAGCACTGACTTGGGAAATGGGAGCACCCAGGGAGAAAAACTTAAAATGCTTTTTTTGATTATATTTCCTTTGGGTGCATTGGGTGCTGTCTTGTGTAAGCCAGTGGCCTCCAACGTAGGTTGTATGCACCCCAGGGAGTCACCTGACCCTTTGGAGTACAGCAAGAAACTATCTCTCAATTCTATGTCTATTTTGCTGATTTTTAAAAATGCATATCATACATTAGAACTGGAACACATCTATATAATTTACAGAGAAATGCATGTATTCTGGGTCTATGCTAAAATTCTTTTACTAATGGGAGTTAGTGATAAAAGAAACATCTTTGGAGACTGCTAGTAGATGATACACATTGTGGTGTTGGCCCAGAAGATGGCCTCCTTCTAAAGATAACTTTCTAGAAGGATAAGCTCATTAGCTGTATCGACAACTATAGTGTTAGAGAAGGTACTGCTATGACATAAAGAAGCCTTACCATGAGCACTGGACACAAATACATCAAATATCTTACAGACCTGGCTATTCAGACAGTAAGGAAATGTACTTTTCCATAGTTACCAACATAGTCTCTCAAAGTGGAGAATCACAGATTCAGTTCTCCCTGGGGAAGAGAAATGCATCTGCAATGAGACAGCGTGAGGAGCTTTCAGAGCAGGATGGCCAGGTGGAGAGGGAGCAGGAAACTGTCAGTGAAGCAAGCCTAGGCACCAATGCTATGCCAACACAGGCACCTGTGCAACCCCAGCCCAACCCCGGGACTCTTGACATAGACGCAACTGGTCTTTACTTCGCACAGTTGTCTCCTCACCTCCATTAGCCTTCTGCTCTTGCCCCCCATTCAATCAATCACAAATATTTATTGGGTGTCTAAGATGTGCCAGTCATAGTTCTGGAAACCTTGAGATTTTCTTTTCCTCTCTACTTTCTGTCTGGGGGTCACCCAATGTCCCCACACAGGAGTTTTGAGAGGCTGCCAGCTCACGATTTCCATTTACTGTTCTTTGCTGCCCTACTGCGAATCCCAGACCATCAGATATGTTTTAAACAGAGCTCCAACAGTGGGAGTAGAGGCGAGAGCTCTCCTAGAGAGTGGAGCCTTCTACGCTCAGCCTCACCTGAGAGCGTTTCACCTAGTGTGCTCTCCCACCACTCATTTCTGAGAGGCGCCTTCATGTCCCACCTGGAGCTTGATGCCCTAGAGATCCAGAGGCGCACCTACGAGGCAGTCCCTGTTCTCACCGAGCTCACTCAAGAGTTGGAGGAACTAAACACACACCTGGGACTGCACAGGAGGACTGCCACAGAGGAGGACGTGGGCAGCGGCGGAGCTCTGAGCTCTGTTCAAGATCTGCTAGGAGCTGGGAGGCCGCTGTGACAAACTAAAGTAGTCCAGGACTTGAAGTCAGACCAGGATGATTCTATTTCAGCTCCAGCACTTATTAGCTATGGGGCATCGGGCAAACCACTTCTCTCTCTGAGTGCCGGTTTGTTCATTAATGGACTGGAAATGATGATACCTATTGATAGGATCGTTTTGAGGATTAAATAAAATAATGGATGTGGAAATGCTTTATAGGCTGCAAAGTGCTGTGTACGTCTTAGGAGTTACTATTAAAGGAGAGTGATCACTCTGTCTGGAGGGGTAGAGAAGGCTTTATTCTGGTGTCCATGCTGGGACAGATACGATGACGTGTGAAGGGAGGCCGGAAGCAGAAGCTCAGTTGTTCTGTGCATTACTTGACTTTGGAGCATGAAGGACACCGGAATGGGAACGGAGGAGCAACTTCCTCCATGCCACCTCTTCCGGACGATCTGCTGAGGCTTGGAATATCTGCCTTGGCCAGTCTGAGAAGAGCTGAAACACTGGGCTGAAAGAGGTTGGCAGGGACCTAGGGCCACGCAAGCCCAGCGGACGAGGGTCGTGGTGAGGCTGTCGGGCTCCCGCACTCTGCGCAGCTGACGCTGTTCGCAGCGCTCGCTGGGGTTCAGCAGAGGGGCCGAGAGGGACTGGCTTCTCAGGACGTTCCACCTGCTGGGGCCTGTGGTGGCTGGTGACTGGCCTGTCACCAGCAGAGGGCAGTGCCCAGAGTCCATTCTTCCTGACTATTCGCTGAGGAGGAGCAAGACAACTCCGGCCCAGCCCTGCCCGTTTCTCCTTCAGTGCGTGATCAGCAGCTGACAGTTCCACGCACCCACCCAGAAGTGTGGAGATGAGTGAACAGACAGGGGATTTAGAGAGGAAAAGCAGGCCTAACTCGCAGCGCAGACTGCACGGTTACCCTGCTGTTACTTTGGACGTAGTCACTCTTGATGCTGCTAATCTTGTAGAAATGCCTTCGCTGCGCAAATTCTGTGTATCTCCGGATCTTACGAGTAGACCAGGGGCCCCTCGCAGACCCTGGACGCTAGAGCAGAGTTACGGTTTGTACTATTTCGTCTTGGTTTTATCTGCATTCCTATAAATTCTCTCGAGGAGAAGCGCCCTGGGAAGTTGCTCCCTGCTCTCACTTTCATTTTCTGATATCTCGTTCTGGATTTCCCATACCTGCACACAGTCTGTGTCTCCTGGTTGTTTTTTTTTTTTTTTTTTTTTTAGACAGAGTCTCACTGTTTTTGCCCGGGCAAGAGTGAGTGCCGTGGCGTCAGCCTGGCTAACAGCAACCTCAAACTCCTGAGCTCAAGCGATCCTTCTGCCTCAGCCTCCCGAGTAGCTGGTACTACAGGCATGCACCACCATGCCCGGCTAATTTCTTCTCTCTATATATTTTTAGTTGTCCAGATAATTTCTTTCTGTTTTTAGTAGAGACAGGGTCTC
>CAUYSK010099286.1:0-10097 GCA_963575035.1 Avahi laniger
AAGCTCAGGAGTTCGAGACCAGCCTGAGCAAAAGCGAGACCCCGTCTCTACTAAAAATAGAAAGAAATTAATTGGACAACTAAGAACACATAGAAAAATTAGCCGGGCATGGTGGCACATGCCTGTAGTCCCAGCTACTCAGGAGGCTGAGGCAGGAGGATCGCCTGAGCCCAGGAGTGTGAGGTTGCTGTGAGCTAGGCTGATGCCACAGCACTCACTCTAGCCCGGGCAAAAGAGTGAGACTCTGTCTCAAAAAAAAAAAAAAAAAATAGTATTAAGTTTCAATTATTTACTTTTACAAGAGAGAATTGATAGGGGCTTATGTTTTATATAGCCATTTGAAAACACGTCTATTACAGGGATTTACAAAGGGAATGCTCAAATGAAATTTCAGTAAATCATATTCAGCTGTAATCCCAGCACTTTGGGAAGCCATGGTGGAAAATTCCTTGAGGCCAGGTGTTCAAGACCAACCTGAGCAACATAACAAGACCCCATCTCTACAAAGAAAAAAAAAATAATAGAAAAATTAGCTGGGCATGGTGGTGCACTCCTGTAGTCTCAGCTACTCCAAAGGCTGAGGCAAAAGGATCACTTGTACCCAGAAGTTTGAGGTTGTGTAGTGAGCTACAATGAATGCCACTGCACTCCAGCCTGGACAACAGAGCAAGACCCTGTCTCAAAAAAAAAAATTATGTTAAAAAATGATAAACTTGGCTGGGCGTGGTGGCTCATGCCTGTAATCCTAGCACTCTGGGAGGCTGAGGCTGACGAATTGTTGGATCTCAGGAGTTTGAAACCAGCCTGAGCAAGAGTGAGACCCCGTTTCTACTAAAAATAGGAAGAAATTAATCAGGCAACTAAAAATATATAGAAAAAATTAGCCAGGCATGGTGGCGCATGCCTGTAATCCCAGCTACTCGGGAGGCTGAGGCAGAAGGATCGCTTGAGCCCAGGAGTCTGAGGTTGCTGTGAGCTGGGCTGATGCCACAGCACTCTAGCCCAGGCAACAGAGTGAGACTGTCTCAAAAAAAAAAAAAAAATGATAAACTTATTGAGTATTTACTACATGTCACTGAGCAAAGGAATTTGTGGAATTAAGTAATTTGATCCTCACAATGACCCAGCGAGATGGGAATTATTGCTGCTGCACTGCAGATGAAAAAATTCAGGTGGCTGGTTAAGTTACTGTCCCAAGGTCTTATATTTGGAAAGAAGTAAAGCCATGGATTCAAGCCCAGATAGTGTGATTTAGGAGCCATTCAGACCTGATATTCCAAGGCAGTCTTCTTTGCAGAGATGATGGCCTATTAGTCACAAGTAATAATAAGTATGTCCAAAATATACACCCTTATTTTATTGCTTAGAAAATATTACAACCTGCCTTTAAATAGTCAAAATAATTAAGTACTTTAAATACACTTGATACATTAATCCTGGTATCGATTTTGAAATTTAAAGGTACCAGAATATGTCACCCCAAAATATGCCACTTTGGCATAAGGATTATTTTAAGTTAAAAGCAATTGAGAACCAGCAGATGCAAGAAAAGCTCTTTACCTCTCCCTAACTGCCTAAAAGCAAAGTATAAAATTTCCCTTTTGTAAAGGATATTTGTATTTGAGGAGGGAAGTTTCCATTGTAACAGTGTCTCCATACCAGGAAGAGAGCTGCTCCTAGAGAAGACTCTTACCACCCTGGAGACTCTTACCTGCATAACAAGACAAGCCTATTTGTCATTCATTTCCTCCACTCTCTTTCCCCACCCCAGTCCGGATCCCCTTTTCTTTTGTTTAGTCTATGATGATATATACGCCACCGCCCTGAGCCACTTTGTGAACTCCCCCACCTCCGCCAAGCGCTACCTCACGTGGTGCTGATTTCAGCATTTTGAAGACCAGTGGTAGGGACGCACTGACGCACTCCCACTGCCCTCTAGCGGATATCGTTGGTTTCAGGAGTCTCTTGCTAGGTCTTAGCAAAACCTTCCCTGGAAAGCAATGTTCTGTCACTATATTCTGTCCTCTCTCCTTTCACCTTCTTTGTTTTTTGGTCTTGTCCATGTTCCCAAGATACACTGACAATGTCACTCATTGTTAATGCTAATACAATTCTGTTTACAGAAATAGGTATTTATTGAGAAAAACAGCCACTCCACCATTTACATATTGTGGTGGGTTTTGTGCTGCAACAAGAGTTGAGTAGTTGCAACAGAGACTGTATGACCCACGAGGCCTAAAATATTTATTATCTGACATTTTACAGAAAATGTTTGCCAACCTCTAGTCTAGGAACATACCTTAGAATCCAAAGAAAATCTCAAAACAATCTTTATTCTTTGGAACTATCGTTACAGCCCAACCAGGTTCATTGCCCACTGCTCGAGAGGAAGCCAATATACTGAGACAGCAGCCGCTACAGCAGAGAGTTGAATATCACAGGCACCATGGGAGGAGATGGGAGGAAAGTCTCAAATCGTCTCCCTGAGAATTTGGTAGAAAGGATTTTTAAAATAGCTTGGTGGACGAAGGGCTAGGCAGTTGGATCTGCTGATTGGCCGGGGATGAACTCACAGGGCGGGGAAGTAGAAATTGTCTTCTTGTGCTTAGTCAGTTCCTGGGTGGTGACAGGCAAGCTGGGATTGAATGCCAACCCCAGCCTTAAGTGTTTACCTTAACTAATTGAGCAAATGAGCTACTAGAAACTCAATTTTTATTTCAAAATCCTTTAAGTAGAAAATTAATCTTTGAAGAGACTGTGGCATCTTAGGGGCAAGTGCTTAAAGCATTGGCCTTGCCACCCAGAACTTTTAAGGAATATTTCCATGATGTGCCTGATAAGTTAATAAAAAGAAACCTTACAAATATCTGCAGCTAGCTAGACATAAAGTGTTTCTCAGGCTTTCTGGAGCAATGTTTCTCAAAGTGCGGTGCGCAGCTCCTCTCTTTAGAATTGGGGCTTATTAAAATCCCAAGATTTAAAAACAACTCACAAAAATAACAAGAAATTAAAAATGAAATCAAGATTTCACCCCCACACCCAGACTGACAAAATTGGTATTTTTTTTTTTTTTTTTTGAGATAGAATCTCACTGTGTTGCCCGGTCTAGAGCGCCATGGCATCAGCCTAGCTCAGAGCAACCTTAAACTCCTGGGCTCAAGCTATCCTCCTGCCTCAGCCTCCCGAGTAGCTGGGATTACAGGCATGTGCCACTATGCCCGGCTAATTTTTTCTATATATTTTTTAGTTGTCTGATTAATTTCTTTCTATTTTTAGTAGAGACGGGGTCTTGCTCTTGCTCAGGCTGGTCTCGAACTCCTGAGCTCCAACAATCTGCCCGCCTTGGCCTCCCAGAGAGCTAGGATTACAGGCGTGAGCCACCGCGCCCGGCCAAACTGGTATTTTTTTAAGGAGGTAGAACCTCTGGAATCACATTTGTAATAACTACCCTAATGATTATGCTCATACCTTTTAAGAATCACTGCCCTACAAGGTTCTAAAAGATTCCATAAGACACCTTAGCTCTCAGCTAACTGCAATGTAGATGTCAGAACACGTTTTCATGATCTATGCTCAGAGGTGTGCTGATGAATGTTAATCAAATTATTCTCCAGGGAAAAAAAGCTTTTAAACTGATAAAGTCTGTATAGCACATAAACATAATTCACAAGTACTCTTTATTATAAATTACATGTAGCCAATTCTCAGAGTGCTTTCTTTGATTTTTTTTTGCTGAGTTCTTTTATAGATAACCAATCTATGTGGCAACTGGAGGGAGAATAACTTCCAGCATAAATGTTGGTTGACATTTTTGTTTACACTAAAGAGGAAGAGGAAAGTGGGAAAACATGTGGCAGATCTTCACTAGTTCATCAATGACATAGGCAACTTCTTTGCTGACTTGGAGAGCAGTTTTTAGCTACCGGAGTAATATTTCCTAAACTGTGCTATTCACAATGTAACAGTTATTCATACAAAAACAAACGTGCAACTTAAGTTTAATGTGCATTTTTTTGGGGGGGGGAAGGAGACAGGGTCTCGCTCTGTTGCCTGGGCTAGAGTACAGTGGTGTCATCGTAGCTCACTGCAACCTAAAACTCCCATAGGCATGTGCCACCATGCCCAGCTAATTTTTCTGTTTTGTAGAGATGGGGTTTTGCTATGTTGTTCATGCTGGTCTTGAACTCCTGACCTCAAGGGATCCTCCTGCCTTGGCCTCCCAAAGTGCTAGGATTACAGGCGTGAGCCACCACCACATTGGCCTAATATGCATTATTAACATTTTCTCCATCACTTTCTTACAAGTAAACAACAAAAATCAATAAAGCCCTGGTGTGTAGCATTTACTGATTTCCCTGAGGAAAATATTCCCACTGTAGTCAATTCAAGCTACCAGCAAGACGTCATTGAATTCAGACTTGGGACGAGATAAGCAATACTACACCATTATGCAGTATTTCCACCACACAGAAACAACAGACATAAATAACCTCAAGAGTACATATAGGTAATAGTAAAATATTGATGAAGTGATGAATTTTGAGTATTTATTAGCTTTGTTCATAATATGTTCAGTCGTAAATTTATATAATTTTTTACTAGCGTCTGTATTTACCAATTAGCTCGAAGAATTCCTGAAAATTGAATAATCGGCTCTCTGAGTGATGTAAACATGCTCCAGGATACCACTGTGATTATAATTTCTCCTAATTTCTCTTCTCTAGACTTTTTTATAAACCCCATGGTCCTAAACTTCCAAGAAGCAATACGTCATCCCACACACCCTGAGATGCAGAGCAGAAGGAGTTAAGAAGCCCCAGACCCACAAGCAGCATTTGCAGAGCAGCACAGACCGGCAACCCCTCTCTCAAGAGGAGTTGTTTTGTATACAGGTTTGGAATCTTCAGTCTTCCTGAACCTGGAAAACAAGGCTTTGATCTCTCCTCACTTTGGGGCAGTCTCCCGCTATCCCCAGGCTGCTGGGATTCAGACTGGAAGCATGTGAGCCAATGGCACAGGGGCCGCGCCTGCTCCAGACTTGGCTGAGCCCGGCTTCCGCAGCCCTGCCGCCCCCTGCCACGCCCTGTCCTCCTCCAAGTCCTGAGAGGCTTGCCTTCGAAACACCTGCACTCCATCTGCAGCAGGGCCGAGTTAAAATTCCATACAGTTCTTTGTCGAAGCCAAGTGTCCACTCTCTGGGTAAAAAGTAATTTTGAAACCAGACTTTCTGATCAACAGATACTAACATTCTTCAAAGCATTTCAGATTTTTTAAATACACTATATCCTGGTGGAATGTTTATTGAACTGACATATCACTCACGTGCCAAAAAAACACTCATTTCTCACTGTCGTGAACACCCAATTCTCAGATGTGTCCCTTCCTGCTACCCAAGTATTAATTAATTATATACTTATACTCCAGCATAATTAATTGAAGTAGGTAAGGAACTGAGGAAAACTGTTGAAGCTGGTGAAGCTGGTGAAGCTGGTATCAATCACAACTTAAAAGACAAACAAAAACTTACGGGGGGAGAGGAGCTGGCATGCAAACCTTTCTCCTGAGGTGAAAATCTATAGCCCACAAGCGATGGAAAATCATGAAATAGTGTCGACCTTAAGCAAAATTACGATATGGGCCAAGTTTTTCTCTAGCACCCTGTTGCTTCCTCCTGCAGATCCGTCCCCACTCTTGTTCTCCCACCGGCACTCCTCACTGCCCTTGTAAGCACTGCTTTTCTGTTCTACTCATGAAAGCCGTCTCCTTACAAGCTGCCTGGCAAATCTTACATTTAAAAGATTGATCAGGGTGCACTACTGAGATACTATAGGCATTTGCATTTTAATGGAGTCTTCAGAAAATCAGGCCCAAGGGTACGAATCTTAAATGGAAAAATTCCAGGTCCAGATGGAAAGTTCTTTGGGCTGCAAAGCCTCCAAATATTCAATATTCCTCTATATAGCCAATCTATAAGGTAATTGCTGTTCAGAGACATTTTCTTCGCTGCAGGAGGAAAGGCCCCTGCAAAGCCTCAAATGCCTTGCCTGCCGCCAGTGCTCAGACCTACCAGATCCCTTGATTGAGTACTTTTATATTTACAGTAGACATTCTATTTTCCTAGAGGGGATTTCAGTTCACTCTTCAGCCCTCTGCCCTCTGTTTTCTTATGTCTTTTCCAGTCTTTTTGGATTCCTGTTGTTTTCGCTGCCACTCTCTACAAAGACTTGCAGTGGTGGAAGCTTGAGATTAGCCTGTCATAATTGAGTGAATTTTCCGTTTACAGAAAATTTGTAGTTTGTAGTGTTCTCTTTCTAGTTATGCTAAAAGTATGAGTTAGGTGTGGTTTCATTTGCTCTTACTGTTGATTTGAATACTTTTTGGAGAATGAATGGAAAGATTTAGAGTTAGATAGCTGCCATTATTCTAGGGCCACCTGGAAGTGAACTCTCTAGTTTTATCTGAAATTATCTGTTTCGCTTCCATTCCTAAATGGTAGTCTCACTGAATTTGGAACTCTGACTCAGCTGTTTTCTTACAAGCTTTTGAAGATATTCCACTATCTTCTGGACTCCATTATTTTTGTGAAGAAGTCAGCTGTCAGTTAATTATTGCCACTGTTAAAGTTGTCTTCTGGATTCAAGATTGTTTTCCCCTTTGTCTCGAATTTTCAGCAGTTTCATTATGATGCATCTGGATACGTTTCTTTTTATTTATATTGCTTGGAATTTACTGAATTTATTGAACCTGTAACTTCATATCCATCTCCTCTTTTTCTAGGACTCAAATAAACATAAGACTTTCTTATTGAATCCAGTAGTTCCCTTGCCTTATGTCTATTTTCCACCCTTTTTCTCTCCTTGCTTCAATTTAGATTGTTTCTCCTGACCTGTACTTCTTGTCTTGAAAGTATGTCAAATGTTAGGCTCTGCCACTCAGCTGCTTCTTCCAATCGAGCAAACAAAACACTCCCCAGGCAAAGTAGTCCCAAACAATGCTGGCCTCACCTCTCTGGACTCTCTTCTCCTGCATTTTGGTCCACTGATGACTCACTATATTGGTAACACTTGGTTTTTAGGCAAACATTTTCTTATATTTTGTTCAGATTTTTTACTTTTCTTCAGCAGAAAGGCTAAACTGCCTAATCTGCCATAAGCAGCATCGGAATCTACAACATAGTTATTTACAACAGGTTCAATAAGCTTTCATCTTCCCTTCTACTAGGATATAAATGGGTTTATCCAGTTTTGTGTCCAGGCATCAGACATGACACATTTAAAGACAAAATTCATTTGCTCATGTACAATAAGGCCAACAAAAAATTTCAAGAATAAAGACTTCACTTTTGGAAAAAGTGACAATGAAGCTTTCTCAGGCAACTGGGCTGGTATTCGTTATAATATAATAGTATGGTTGGCATTCATCTTAAATAAGGAATATATGAAGTCCTCAGAAACCCAGGTTGTAAAAAAGGCACCTAATAAATCTATACAGTGAATAGCATATCTTTATTCTATTTACAGTACATTTGTTATAAATATAATACATTTTTGAAAAGCTTATTTTTAATTAACTTGAGTAGATTTATATTTTAAACAGGTCAACTCAATTGTTAAAGTTATATAATAAAGAATATGATCATTTTAATGACAAAAATCTTACTGTGAAATAGTGCACTCTATACTGAGATGAATGAGGGAAAAAAGTCAAACTCCTTTCAAAACTATATTCAAAGCATCAGAAAAATTTTTCTTCTTTTTACAAAGTTATGTATAAGCCATAGGGGCCACCAGATACTGAAATATGAAGACTCTATAACCAAAGTTCAAAACTGATTTTAGAGAATTGTGTGAAACAGGACAGGAGAATTTGTATTTAACACCCTATAGAACTTCACAGTAAAGCTGGAATTTATAGACTAATGGCTTAACAGGAGTATCGCCAAAAAGGCCTTTCCTTCCTCAAAATCATCTCCTAATATTCATATACCATTGATAAATTGTAACAGCAGACTTAAACGTTGTTTTTTAAGATGGGGCTTAATAAGGTGCATGGGTATGTTGAAATTCTGTATTATGAGCATGTAAAGTATTACCAGGGTTTAAAGAAATAAAAAAAAAAAAAAAAGAATGTAAGTATTCTCAGTCCAACGTGCTTTGCATCATCAACAAAACGATAAGTCAAAGTATTTTGCAGTGATCAGATACCAACCTCCCATTAACAAGTTAGGTATTTCAAATACTGCTATAAAACCCATTCAGCAACATTAAACCAATTCTTGTGATTTCAGTACAAACTTGCAAGTTGTCACATGTTATTGATGATGATCAGGGCAGGCATGGAGTTCTGCTGACTTGTTTCAAACACTGTAACTTGGTCTGATAACTTGGCAAATACCCTAGGAGTTCCAAGGTTATAAACACCTGTATGAACAAAGCATGCTTTCAGTTGCAAACTCTGAATCTCCTGACTTCTCAGCTGAAGTTTATATTGCGTTTGTCCAAGCCATGTGAATGATGCATGGATTTCCAATGCTTCTGGACTAAGGAAAGAGGAAAATGGTTAAGTTGCAGAATTTTTTTCTTTATAATTTTTTTTCCAAAGTCCCATTAGCATTTCCCTTTCATCTAGCAATTCTATTTCTAGGAATTATTTATGAAACCAATTGTTTAGTAACAACATTATTACTATTCCCATAACAGCTAACATTTATCAACAGTTACTATTTCCTAGGCACAATGCTAAGAATGGATTATCTCATTTAATGCCCACTAACAACAGTCAGTAAATGATGGGGAACCTGATTTCAAACCTGAGCTTTTAACCCCTTGGTCATCCATATATAAAAATAAATGTGTGTACAAAAATGCTTATAATATTGAAACTGTTTATAATATTGAAAAATGGAAAACAACCCAGTATATACCCTCCAATAAGGCATTAGTTAGTGTATGACACACATAATCATATATATAGCGTGGCTGCATTTCAGAGAGCTGTCCCATATCCTCTTTGGGCTCCTTTACAATAATACTCACTAGATGCTTTATACTATTTTTCTAAAAATTTTAAAATTTCTGAATTCCAAAAGGCATCTGCCTATCAGATGTGGGAGTATGAACCTGGATTTCTTCCTTTTGTTAAGTATTATTCTATAATCTGGAAAAAACCTTTTAATATTTAATACCTCTATAATACTTCTATAAGACTTTTTAAACACCAAACAAAAAAATCAGGGCATGCTTGAGTGAACTTTCTTATCCAGGTTAGGTAATTATTTGCATAAATTCAAAACATTAAATTGCTCTCAAATTACTTTAAATCTTAAAACTACAAAATCACCTTGTACTCAATAAATCTTTACCTTGTTGTTTTATGCCGAAGATCAACTATTACATCTACATCAGCCTTAGAACAATTGGAAAGTAAAAGGGTGACTGGTACTAAACAAAGGCTATGGAAGAAAAATAAAAACAGTTAACTGTTATTTTTTCTCCTTAAAAACAAATTTCTTGAAAATAACACTTAAGACTATCTAACAGAGAGCGTAAGCTCCTTAAAAGCAATCAAATTCAAGAAGGAAAAAAAAACCAAGTTCCAAAATCACTCAAGACAAATTATTTTATAAATAAAAATAAAATATATTAATACAATAACTCGGTACTAAATATCAGAATATATACAATATACAAATCAATTTTATTTCCATTTATTATGATAAATCTTAGAAAACTAAAATGTTGCTAGATACTTATTTCCCAAAATCAAAAACATAATAATCTCAACTTAGGTCAATGAAAAAAAAGTAAATCATGAAAATGCTAACTTATCATATTGTCTTTATGTTTATAAAAATTACTCAATTTTGAGAATTTAGCCAAGATTGACATTTGTTTTTCTATCGAATTTGCATAAAGTCATGTTTTGAAGAACATGGGAATTATTTCTATACACCAAGTTATGAGGAAATCCCTTTCAAGTGGACACATGCTCGGGTACCCTAGATTCTGATATCACTTTTTATGTATAGGAAAAAGGACAGGCAATGAGAGAACATGTGAATAAGGTGGTATAGATTTCAAATCAAGAATACAAGAAAT
>CAUYSK010099287.1:0-26386 GCA_963575035.1 Avahi laniger
CATGTACTTGTGCTGTTATATAAGTCAACCGTACTTCCGTTCTGGGTCTCTCGCCATCTTGTTGAAGCTGTTCGCCCCAATAAACTGCTGTCGGAAGAACTCCAAGTTGTTGCGTCGTTCTTGCTGGCAAGCACGGCGCGACACACACACACACACACACACACACACACACACCCGCACATGCACACAAACCTTCTAGTCCACAGAATAGTAGACTAGAATGCCCAGAGTAGAACCAGGTCATTCTGAAATCTTACTGTGGGTCTTAATGTTTCTTCAAAGTTCCTAACTATGTTTCCCAGCAGTAGCTCCAGGATAGTAGCTCTATTGGAGTACAATTCTCTAAAATCATAATGGGATTTTTTAAAAATTAATGTTATAGTCAGCTTAATGTACCTGCAGTCACATTCATGATCCTTTTCCATGTGCATGTCTATCTGTAAATTAAATTATAGGTTCATTAAATTCCCAGGCTTTTATGTAAGAGGTCCACTCTTAACCTCTTATTTGAGCCCTTTTCTCCAAATGAAAGTATTATTGAGTGTTGCTTACTTAACTGATTGGTTTCAATGAGGATAAGAAGGCTATCATCTTGATTCTGTCTTAATCAAAGACTGAATTCTAATTGGACTTTGTCACTCAAAACATTTCTTAATTTATCTCTTACCTGTTGGATTTGAGAAAGACTTACATCTTTTAATCCTGCAAGTCTTAGAAGTTCTGAATTTTCTCTCCTATTTTTGAATTCTGTTTACCTGGCAAATGCTTTTGTGAGCTCAATTTTTTCTTGCAGTATTATTTGTATTCACAGTAAATGCAGTTAGTTATAGTTGGGGGAAGGAGTAACATTCTAGCAATGTGACCAGGAGTCCATTCGCTTAATCAATTGCCTGTTAAGTACTTGCAAGTGATAGTTTTACCAAATGGTTTGTCACTGTATTTCATTCAGCTTCTAATAATAAATTCCTTCCTGTCTGGAGCCTGACCCTAAAACCAAAGCTACAGTGTTTAATAAAAGCTTTCTATTTCTAGGTAACGATTACTGTATTAGTCAGCTTTTGCTGTGATATCAAAGGACCTGAAAGTCTCATTGTCTTAATGCTGAAAAAAACAATAAGGTTTGCTTCATTTTCTCTTTACATAATGGTTACAAGTATGCTACTGCTCTGTTCCATGTCCTCTTTACTTCAGAGACCAGAGAGAAGAGGCAGAACCTTCTGAGTTCATGTTGGCCTCATGGCAGAGAGTAAAAGAGCTGTAGCAGAGCCATTAAATGATTCTTCCATTATGTACTCAGAACTTGTATATACTTTAACTCATGTTCCATCAGCTGAAGTGTTATGGACTAAATTGTGTACCCTGGCCCCTAAATTCAAATACAGAAGCCTTAACAGCCCACATGACTATATTTGAGATAAGGCCTTTAAGGAGGTAATTAAGGCTGGTCATAAAGGTGGTGCCCTAATCCAACAGAGCTGCTCTCTTTGTAAGAGGAGAGAGAGACAGACAAACAGACACCAAGGATGTGTGCACACAGAGCAAAGGCCGGGCAAGCACACAGGGAGAAGACAGCCATCTACAAGCCAAAGAGAAATGCCTCAGAAGAAACCAGACCTGATGACCCTGATATTAGACTCCCAGCCTCCAGGACTGTGAGAAACGAATATTTTAACCTTCTAGTCTATAGTACTTTGTTATGGCAGCTCAGGCAGACAAGTGCCAAGTAAATCACATGCTCAAGTCTGACGGCAGTGGTATGAGGAAACATATTCTTACCCCAGGGAGGCAGTGGACGTTACATGGTATTAGCAAGGAATGTGTGAACCACTTTGATGGAGATAGCAATAATTTTGAACAATAAACCTATCCAGAACAGGTATTTTGCTGGTTAATAGTGAACACATACGAAAACAATCTTAAACTTTATTCTAGTTTTCATTTGACCTAGTATTTTAATTGTGATCAGACTTTATTATTGAGATTAGTATAACATATTTCCAAATCCCTAGCTAAAATCCATGAGCTTTTTGATGGAATAAAAAGGATTAAAACAAAACAAAACACAGAAGGCTTTTTTAAAATAATAATTGTAATGATTCAAATGCAAAATTATTAAACTATATTTCAAATGTATATTTTTGATATGGGACGTTAGCTGTGAAATTGTAAGTTGTAGGTGCATCTTTATTTGGTGGGTGGTGCCTCCAAACCAAAGAGGCTTGTATGATACATTCATGTATTAATACGTAAGTGTTGTCCCATATGTTAACATAGGTATGTATCAGTCATTCAACATCCCAGTTCTTCATGCTATGTTTATTCTTGAAGGAGAGACAGAGGTGTAAAAAATACTTTCAATTAAAATGATTGGATAATAAAAGCAGAGCTTCCAGAGACGGTAGAGGCAAATATTTTAAGAAGAAAATGATAAAATTAAAATAAGTCCCAAGACTTTTTTTTCCATCGATTTAAGTAGAAGTAACGAGGTGTTATTAACTGTTCTCCATTTAAAAAAAATCTTGCATTGTTTAATTTGGCCCTGCAAATACTTAGAAGGATGGGTGGTACTTCCTTCCCTCCTCCTCCCAGTGAGCAGGTCAGAGTGCCGCTTCCTTTCTTTCCTCTTGGCCTTACTGGCAGCCGGTGGTGTTATGATGGTAGCTGGTTTGAGACCATTGGCATAACGGGGGTACTAATGGTCTATATTTACAAGGAATGAACAACCATATGCAACCATATGGAAATAAATCTGATTATGCCCTCTGCTACTCTAAAACTTGACTGTAACAATGAGAACTGTGGTTTTAGAACTGGTTATATGAACAGAAACGGGCGGCTTCATGAAACTATTCCAGCATCTACTGAGCTTTAGCAGAAGTTCCAGATTCCTTGGTATTTCTCCAATTAATTGTACCTTAGTGTTAGCTAATGTCCCTATTAAACTAGCTCAAAAACTTTCTTTTGGAAAAAAAATCCATAGCTAAAGTGTATTTTAAAGCTGTCCACAAAATTCTTCAGCTTAAGATACAATATTTTTGTGATTTGTTTGCACCTTCTTTCCCTTTATATCCATCTAAAGCAATCCTTATTGTTCACTTAAATATATTATTTACATTGTTCACTTTAGTATGTTCACTTTCTTATACATTTCTCTTTCACTCAGATGCTTTTTTCCATCTGCAACCTGCACACTTTACACTGCAACGCATCACACTGGAAGTTCATTTACTTAACCCTGTGGAGAACAAAAAAGTCACGACAGGCCATGGAACAGGGACACAGAGAGAACTAGGACAAATTTGTACTTGGGAATATTCTTCAGTGATATAGAAATATACCTCATTGATATAGAAAGATCTAGATAATAAGAAGCAGAGATCTCTTTCATTGGCAATTCTCTACCAAACGCACTTTCAAAAGGGTTAAATTTTGAGACATAAGAGACAATGCTAAAACTGCAGGAGCTCAGTAAAGTCTTGGCTATTTCTTATCCTCTACCAGACCTAGGCCCAAATAGCTAGACGGTTAAGCCTTGATCTCTGCGGTATTTTATAATTTCAAAGCAGAAGAGCTCAAAAATGGATAGCTGAGGCTCAAAGTCAGGACAATGTGGTATCAGGAAAGAGGAACCCTTAAAATATCAGTTGATCTTTCTTCCTACCTCTAAATTGAGTGGCCCATAAATTATTTCATATTTTTCTATATCTAACAAGAAATAAAATTCTGTGTTCTCATGGTTCTCTGACTAGAGATCCAGTTAGAAATCTGCAGATAAAAACCTCTTCTTCGTGTCTCTTATTATAAGTCTAAGCTATTTCTAGCTTCAATGAAGATGGCGAACAGCCGTTCATCATCCTTAAGCTCACCATGTATTTAACAACAACTCTATTAGACAGTCCTTCCTGTCTCCTCCTTGAGCTGATACCTGATTATATTTTATTGCTATATTAGGTTGGTATTTATCTTATGCAATTAGCCTTTTTTCCATATTAATGCTGTATGTCTTTTTACAAGGAGTTTTGTAGGTCATGATGTAAGTCAGTACAACGTGAAGATAGATTGCTAGGAGAAAGGAAAGAAAATAACAAAAAGTGGGAGTAACAGAGAGGGAAAGAAAAGCGTCAGGGTAGCTAATGAGCCAAGAATATGAGAAAATGTATTTACTGACTTTTTTCCTTTCTACATCTATAAAGTATCTCCATTAAACAATCGCCTAATGTGTAACAAGAAGAGAAAATTCTGAAGAATACTTTACTCTCCTTAATTACCAATTTTACCCTGGTAACCGTCTATTAAAACCAAGAGTAGAAAAGAACATGATTTGTTTCTCCTACAGTTCACTGAATCTAGTTAAATTAAAAATAAAGTGTCATTGACATTAGCTTCAGAAAATAAAGATCCAAAGGTGCCTCGAGCAGTGATTTAACCAGAACATGAATAAATTCCATAGCTATATATGATGTGTGCTGTGTCCAAAAGATTTTCATATTGACTCTTCTTATGGACCTTGTTTTAAAAGCTCCCTGAATAAATTTCTAACAATAATCTAAAGAAATAGCTAATGGAGATGCTACTTTTACAGCTCAAGGGTAAAATATTTGTTTAAGAAATAGGTGTGCTAGACTTCTCTGAGACTCTTTTTCCATAATTAATGAGTCGATTAATTGTATGTGTACTATGAATGATGGTGTCTGAATAATGATTACTGACCCATATACAGCTCCCAAACCACAGCGAACGTCAAAGATTCAATTACAAGGTCCAGATGCTGTATATTGCATATGTAAACTGTATCAGGAAGGAAAATTGCATATTAATAACATAGTCTATGTGGGTTATCTTTGCAGCCTGGTAACTATTTTATAAAAATAGTTCTTGGGGAATGCAAAAGGTGTACAGAAACTAGACAGCTTCAAGTTCGTTTTAGTCTTCAGGTACTTTACACATTTACTCATATCATCATTAGTATTTTTCTTTGATTATTTAAAGTTTTAGATAATTTTGTGTAAGATTACTAATTTCATCAATATCTTTTAAAGATAAAAATGAATATCAAACCATGTATTCTTGATATTCCAGAAATATTTTGTCATTTTTATATGCCCAAACTGACTCCCTTTGATTATAGAGTCAGGAGTCTAGAATAGCAACAGGCATTATTGAAAAAGTGCAAAACTAACACTTTGTTAAACAAAGAACAATAAAAACAAAAATATTTATGTCTAATAGCTGATGTGTGTAAATTGTTTCTTTAAACATTAAAATGTATATTTTACTACTCACAATTATTCATTCAATAGTTATTTACCAATCACACATTTATGGGGCACCTCTTACAAGCCAGGATCTCTACTAGGTATCTTGGATATAAAAGAAAACAGATGACCTTCCAGCACTCAAGGAAATAGTTATGTAAGTCAGAAGCTTGTTAATATGCAGAATATGTAGAATACAGGGCCCTATCTATGCAGATTTTTATTAAGTTATATTGAAAAAAAGCTGGGAATAGCTATGATCCTCTGTCCGTTGATTGGGGTGTGATAGTCTCTTAAACATATTTTGAAACATACTTGACCAAAGCATGAAGAAAGACCTGAACTCTGATGCAGACCCAGCCTTTTCTCATTATGGCTGCTTCGGGAAATATTGATACACACTTAAGGAAAACTATAAAGACAAGGTCCCCTCACCTTTTTTCCCGTTTCTTTTTCTATCATCTCAGTTCACATCTTGTCTTCTTCTGTTTATTGGTTTCCTGTTACTAGCCAAGGAAACAGGATATTTGGTTCTCCCTTCCAGAACAACTGAATCATGACCTATGGGTGAAGCAAAGAGTTGGTATATGCTTTTTATTCTTTTTCTTTTTTTCATTTCATTAATCTCTAGTTGGAGAAATACTGTTCATGGAAATGAGCCTGACTTTGAACTACATAATGATGTGACTTGAGGTGAATCAATTAATAATCAATTAAGTTGATCGAGATTTGATATTTTTTAATCGATACAATGGTATTTTTTTTTTTTTTTTGAGGATCTCGCTATATGCTGAGGCTGTCCTTGAACACCTGGGCTCAAGTGATCCTCTCTCTTCAACCTCTCAGGTAGCTAGAACTATAAACACGTACCATCAGGCCAGGCTTATAACATGATTTTACTAAAGGTTCCCTAAGGTCCTTCCAGCTCTAATATTTTGTTATTCTTCCACTCTTGTATCAACTTTATTCATTTCCATTCTAATACAAATTCCTTCTATGAAAATCCTTTAAAACAAAAGCTTTGAGGTTTTTTTTTTTAATTTCTAACTTTGATAACTTCCACATTTATTGTCCTCTTTTTTAAAAATTTGTTTTGTCTTGTTTATCAACTTCTTCTCCCTCAAGGCATGAAATCAGTTTAGAGGGGAAAATAAATTAAAGTCCATTTTCTTATTTACATTTTATTTTTATAGAAGTACAGAAACATGTATTCATTCTAAAATGCTTTGTAATAATTCCCATTCTTTTTCTAGGGTTTCTAATTATTTTTAATTATTTTTTATTCATTAGAGAAGATGGTTCCAAATACATGCACCTTTGAAAATAAAGAGGATAGAACTTTAATGAGAAGAATGAGAAAATGAAAATGCTATACTTGGAAAAACCTGAGGATTATTCAACCAGCAAGGAAAAATTCCTTAAAAGCTTAGGGACAGAGTCAGGGGAATTATAGAATGTCATTTTAAACATGACCTGGCAAGGACTCTTGATGTGATAAATAAATACTCTTGATGTGATAAATAGAAAAGATAACTTGTTTGAGATAAAATAGAACCTCAATTTAAATAAATCAGTACAAAAATTAAGAAAATGCTAATCAACTTGGTATGTTACTAGAATTTGTTCAGATCTGAAACAAATGTAAATAAATACCAAGAGCATGCCACAATGGAAGAAACATACACAATCTGTCTCATTAGGTGAGGTGGCTCGAGAATGCCCTTGTCTCCAAGGATACTAGGCTTCCTCCACATGTCCTAAGGCTGATGTAATGCCATCAAGCAAATAGACTTTATTTATATAATATAAACAGGATGTCGTTTAGCAATCAAAACAGAATAAGATTCTCACATGAAGTATGATTGATCAATAACTAAATCTCTTCATCACCAAGAATTTGTAAAACCTGGGCAGCAAGCACTTTCCAGGAATAAATTGCTATTCATCATAGTGTGTAAATGACTCTTCCAAAACTGTTTTAACAGATGTCACAATTTCATCTTATTTTTTTCTTCCTCATGCATCTGCCACTGTCTCAAACTCTTTACTCCATTCCTCAGGAACAGCTTTCATCTGTTCTTATTTCCTTTAAATATGCAGTAGTCTTTCTTCATTGACTTAATTTTCCTAAAATATGGTTGTTCTAATTAATTTTACCTAAGCTGACATTAGGAGCACATGGGGAATTAACCTGAATCTTACATAAAGGTCTTTCATAATCCTATGAAATGTAATCAGCTTTACCATGTTTATAAATGCCTCTGGTCACTGTAAAGCAGGTGGTGATAGGGCTTTGTCATTCAAAGGGCTCACCTGAATGATAACCAAAAAAGAAAGGAAATTAGTTCTGATATAGGATCCAACCACAATTAAGTATTTTAACTCATGCGTATAACAATCTCTTTGTCTCAATCAACTGCTACTTTTCTGTGTTACACAGTGAATTTTCTTCTTTCAATTATTTTCCAAGAAGCATTCTATTTTTGGCATACAATATTGATTTCCTTAAACAAAAATTTATGAAGATACATTCTAAGCATGCTTAAGACTTTAGATTTACTATGATTTTTGAGCAAGGGCTATTAATTTCTGCTGACTTTGGGAAAACATTTGAATTGATTAACATTAACTATTTTTACACTAATAGAGACTAAGTTGTCATATAAATGTAAGTGTGTATATGCATATGTATGTATGTATGTAACTTTCTTTTCTTTTTTTCCTGATAATGAGAACAATGGGGCTCTACAGCATGATGAACGTACAGAGAATAAGGAAAATAAGTTCATATATTTCAATTGTAGTGTATAAAAGTACAACCTATTATGAATGTATAATTAAAGATATTGAATATAATGAGCCATTATTCACACAATAAATATGCCTCTTAAAATCCTTTATAAAAACCTGTTTTCTCCTAAATGTGCTGCCATAGTTAACTTATATTTTTCCCATTGAAGCACCGTTGTGACATGCTGTGTTGCTTGCTTGCTTGCTTGAGTACATTTTAAACTCTCAAGTAGGGAGGACCACGCCTGTATTTTTCACCCTCTCTTGTCCATACCTCATCCAGTGTGTGAACACAGTTGTGGCTTCGTAAATACCCAAGGAGATGAATGGGTGAGAGGCGGATGTTAAGCTGCGGCTGTCCCTTGTGCTGTTGGACTCAACCTCAACACCAGTCACTGGTATGCTGGGATTTGTTATGTTTTTTCTTGCAGTGGAATAAATATTTCAGGGATTTTCTATCATTAAGTCCTAGGTCATCTACCCTGCCACTTCAGTTGGATACCTGAACGCCATCTATTATATGCATCACTGCAGAGAAAGGTTAAGAAAAGGTTGATATCTGCTCCCTTAGGAAGTCATTTGCACATTGGTTAAAGCAGTGATAGGTGGAATGATAATCTCCGGGAAATTTCCATTTTTCTTTTGTACAGTAATTCCAATATTTATGCCATGACTCCATTGATGAGCTCACTGCCTCTCAAGCTACTCAATATCTCCTTTCTAATTTTGTAATCTCTGTGTCTTTGGAATTTGCCAGTACTAGAGCATAAGATGATTTCCTTGGACTTCGTACTTGATGTGCTTCAATCTGTACTGTTTGTTATAAACCTTCATGACTATTGGTTCGGCTCTATCATTTTGGATCCTATATGGTGGCATATTTTTGGCCTTGATGAATTCTAGCTTTGAAATGGCTGAGGACATATTGTGAACTTTAAAAACTTACCTGTAATATTTACATGCATATCATTTTGATCTTATATATTGCAGAAATACCGTTTCCTTAATCATCATGAGAATCAGTTAATTATTTCTAGCTAGTTGTATAAAAAATAAAAACATTTTTCTTTTTCATCTCTCAATATGCTATTTTCTTCTAAGTGAATTAGGATAAAACATTTTGTGTTGAAAATCAAACTCATAAATCTGTCATCTCTAAACTTACTATTCTATGTGAGGGGTATTTATGTAAGAAAGTGCTTGTGCACATTGTAAGATCAATGTAAAACCTCATTCAAGAAATGTTTTGTAGCTGAAAGCATGCTTAATAGAAAAGCAAGGCAGTTAAAGTTGTGAGCATTCATAATAAAATTCTTCTTTATGAGTAAAAGCAGATTCGAGAGGAATGTATCAGTAACCTAATTTTGATATCTACATTTAAATAAAGAATATTACATTATGAAATCAGATCTGGTTTTGACTGAGAGTGGTAAAGTGTTAAAAACTGGTTGTTTATTCATAAAGTGTTTCATCTGGGGTTTCTTTTCAGTTAGACTTGAGACCCTTAACAGTGGTGAAAATGTCTATATCCCCCATATCAGTCTCACTCTCTGTAGATGGCTTTTGAATGCTTGTCGCTTTAAATGACAGGTATTGACCAAGAACGTTGAGAAAATTAAAGGGTGGTTAAAACAGAAAGAAAGAAGTTCAGGAATTCTGTTTAGTGAGAAACGTTATACAGTATCATTTTCTTTTTATTTGACAGATAAATTGATCACATAGAAGTAGAGTAGCAGATTGGTTACGGTATCATTTTTAACATAAAATAGAATATTTACTTAACCTTTAATAGGAATGGTACATGCTCTTAGAGTTAATTTGTAAATAAAGCCATTTTTATTTAGTGTTTCTGTAGCATTTCATATTTTATAGAATATATTTCATTATAACTGTTTACCACTTATCATTTATCCCTTATATTTTACTTTTTCTTCTATGTATCTCCTTGAATAGGTGACCAGGTGGTAGACACTTTTTATGACTAGCTCTCATCACATTATCTGTACAAGTAATCATTCCATAAATATTTCTTAAACTAAATAGATTATTTATTTGTTTAAGCAAATAGATTTATTTGTTTATTTATTTATTTATTTTAAAAATGCTTCAAGTATAATCATTTCTTTTCTTTATCTGTTATTTGGAACAGAACCAAAGGTTAGAAGTTTTCTATTATTTTAACCATGACATTATTCAACAACTTGAATCTAATAGAATATTTTCGTTGGAGAAAGCATCACATATATATCTCAGAAAAACAGTGTGAATTAATTATTAAAATTCTTTAGTCCATTAGCCTAAATTTTATTTTCATTCTGTTTTCTTATCTTCATGCAAATGAAATGTTGAATACAAGACAAATTTAAGAAACCTTTCCTCAAATAATTACTTACGTCAGAAGAATGGGCAATAATCTACTTATTCGTGCACTCAGCTTTGTCCCATTGTTAAAGCTCTCCCGCCTTCTGTAAGATCTAGGTGTTCTTGTTTTTTTTGCATGTCACTTAGGCCAAATGTCTTCTTAATGGTTTGCACTTGTCTGTAAGCTCTTGGCAACAATTATTCATAAGGTACTGCACCTTGTCATTTAACTTCATGTCTCCATGCCTCTATTTACTAAGTTTATGTGTAAAATAAGAAACAGGATAAAAGTTCAATTAATCTTACTTATCATAATTATCAGAATCGTCAAGATTTTATTTCCAGAAAGTTAAAAAGATGACACTCTACCATTCGTAGATTGTCTGTTTGCCCTTGTGATAGTCTCCTTGACTGTGCATTCTACTAAGTGAAGTACTAAAAGAATGAAAAACCAAGCACCACATGGACTCCACCATTAAATTGGTATTAATTAATCAATACTTATGTGCACATATGGTAATAACATTCATCAGGTGTCAGGCAGGTGGGAGGAGGGAGGAGGGCGTGGATATATTCACACCTAATGGGTGCAGTGCACACCGTCTAGGGGATGGACAACGCTTGTAGCTCTGACTCAGGTGGGGCAAAGGCAATATGTGTAACCTAAATGTTTGTACTCCCGTAATATTCTGAAATTTAATAAAAAGGCTCCAACACAAATATAACATAAGTACACTTAAAGATTATATGCAACTCCTTCATTAATGAGGGACCAAAAAGAAGATAAAACTGATTCAAAAGACATTTTATGGAACTGGCGTATAAGCATACTTTAGGTGCAAAATGTTAAAATAAGATTGCGAGGTCAAATACAAAACTGGCTAATGCAAGTTGTTACAACTCCTTTCTTAGTGAAGTATTGCAAGAATGGAAAACCAAATACCATATGTGCTCAATACTTAAATCGAAACTAACTGATCACGTGCATTTATGAAAGTAAAACTCAAGGCAAATCAATGGGTGGGAGGGAGGAGGAGAGGTTGGGTAAATTGGCACCGAATGCGTATAATGCACACTAACATGGTGAAGGGCACACTTATGACTTTGACTCATACTGTATAAAAGCAAATTATGTAAGCAGAACATGTGTACCTCCATAAAATTCTGAAATAAAAAAAATGGCTAATGGCCTACATGACAATAAATTATTATTTGGATTTTTTTTCTATGCAAAGAAATCTACAAGTTTGTAACTTTACATAGCAAAATTCATACATATGTAATAATTGCTCTGTGGGTATATTTATGAGTCAATGCCCAAGGACAACATTGAAAGTTTCTTTCATGTTGGCTTGGTATTTGTTCAAAGTTTTTAATGATTTTTTTAAAAAGAGTCAATAAACTTTTAAATTGCACATAATAAATACAACGTCTGTCTTTTCTCCCGTCTACGTGGAATAGATCTTAACTTCTTTACCCAACAGAAAATAACTGCTATCATGTTCGTCTTTCAAGGCTGCAAATGACAGACTTAAATTCCCAAATTAAAGAGCCAACTAGAAACTGTATACAGAACATAAGAACACTTAACGAAGACATTTTCTCAGGAATTTTACAAAAGAGTCTCTGTGGAGGAGTAATAAGAAATCAGTCAGTCACTACTATATACAGACATTAGTGAATAAATAGTAACAGTTCTGATCTATGTAAAGAATTCGGAGAACAAAAACAATTTTTTTTTTTTTCTTACCAGAGACTTGGTGTGGTGGGAGGGGACAGGAGATCAGGGAGAGGAGCTCGTGAACACACTGTCATACTTAGATTATTTTAATTTCATTCCACTAAGATCTGATGACTGGCTTTCAAGAGCTTTGTGAAAGGTCGAGAGCTCAGGCTGCTGCAGAGTAGCTGCTCTGAACACTGGGAAGACGCTGTGTAAATCAAGCCCTCCTACATGGCTGTGTTAATAAATACGTTTAAACACATCTGCACGTGTAAAGACATATCGTCCTATTTGTTAATTGCTTCAAGGCCTTAGGTATTGTGTCACTAAATTTTAAAACATGTTATTTTTGTATGTATTATTGAATCTGGAAAGAAAGAAAAGAAAAGTTATAAAAAAGCAAAATAAATATTTTGTAATGTAAAATAAAAAGAGGTATTACATCAAATTTTATGCATATAAGATTGATAAGTCGCACCTAGTTTATCTGGACCTCCTGTTATGATTCTTTGCCTACATGCTGCCATAATTAGAAGTGACAGTTTAGAACATTTTAAGTTTTAAAAGACTCAGAAATCAATTCTTTGTATTATCAAGCAGGGAATTCTAAGTCAATGGATTTGGGTTATCAAATACAAATGAAAAATTTCTAAGTGCATTACAAAAAGGAAAAGCTTAGCTTCAAAAGTTGTGGTATTAGGGTACTTTAATAATGCCAACGAATTATATGTACTTGAGGACCAATCATTTCAGTGCTGTAAATAAAACATATGAGCAGGGGCAAGGAATCGTCTTTAAACATAGCACGCTTATAGGTCCTGCTACAGAAACTGATTTAAAAATGGTAAACTGTAGATTTCATTATGATGTTGATACTCTATTCTTTCCCCTAAGGCTCTCTTCGCAATTTCTCTTGCTTGAGAATTTTCACCATATATATGGTTAAGTAAGCATTTAGAGGATTTTCAATTGAAATAATTTATTCTTACAGTCAGAATCAATTATGTGTGTAAGGATTGCCTATCTATTCTGACATCAGAAGTGAAGAAATGTTTTTATTAGCCAAAGACTAAGGTTCATAAAAATCTTTGTTTCAAACACGTTTTGAGTCACTGCATTTTCTACCTACTTTTAACTTAAACTATTGTACTGCTTGGCGACATGTTCAGTGCAAAAAAATATCTTCCATTCTATGGATTCAAATAAAATATTGCTCTAAGTCATAGCAGAAAATTGGGGGTCAAATCGTCTGTTAGAATATCTGCCAGAGACAAAGTTATTTCCACATCTAAATTGATTTTATATGTTGAAAAATAAAATACTGCAACCATTTCCTCTGGAGGGAAGTTTTAAAAATAAATTTAAACTCTTTATGCCATTAATTTAAAAAAATTACTGATGTTAAAAATGAGATATGGAAGAACAACAGAATATTAGAATTAGAGAAAATTTTTAAAAACATTAATTCTACTATATCATTTTACTTACTGTATAATCAAATGAATATGCATTTAATGAGACAAGTAACTAAAATTTCCTAAACTAGAAGTTGAAAAGATAAAAGTGGGAATTTCCAATGGGTAGATACAATCTGAGCCAATTAATACCATGAATTTTAATATCTAGGCTTATAATTTTAAAGAAAATTATTAAAAAGAATAAAACAAACTTCCCCCACCGAGTCTCTCTTCGGATGCCCTGGCTTTTATTTTGCATACTTTCTATTTTAAATGTTTTCATCTTCATCTGATTTTCTTTTCACAATAGCTCATACTTTGAAATATACTGTTAGCTATAATTCATCTTTGATAATATATATCTAAAGATATCCAGTGACCTAAGATTATATGATGGTGATTGGTAACCTAGGACAATAATGCAAGAATGCTAATTCTCAGCCCCAAGTTTTTCCTTCTGACAATATTGACCCTGATATTAATAATTTGAGAGAGTAGAAGAATAAAGAAAAGACTTAGGAATCAGAACAAGGCTACATGTTAAAGAGTCAGAGTTGAGCATATTGAAAAAGTTATAGAACTGAATTGGCTCCATAATGGTGAATGGCCCTAATGTTTAACAGCAATTATCCCTACATAGCAGGATTCTATTTGACTATTATATTCTTTTTGGATTAATTGATTTATTAGTTTGATTATCTTTATTAAATGATTTTTACTATTCTGACTTGTATTATATATATAAAATGTTGGCAAACTCACCTTTAAAAAATCAAAGGAGACACTAAGAAATGATTGGAATTCCATATGATATTCAGAGTGGCAGAAAAATCTTTAAAGAGTGATTCCGAATTACTGGAAGCAAATCCAATGAAGTTCACTGTGTCGACATATAGTATATAGACTTGGGAGAAAGAGTTTAATCAAGCTGTATAGACCTAAAATAAAGAAATAGCAAGGGGACATTTTTATTCTTCTCTCTCTAAGTTTTTTTCTACTCATTTTTGCACGTGTATATATGCTGAGCCTCAGTCCATTATTTGCAAGGTACCGCTCTAGCCCTCTCTTTCTTGTTTGTCTACTCAAGCATAGTCATTGCCGTATTTTTTTTTAAATTAACCTACTATTTATTGTCCTTCTAAAGAAGACATCCTACATTAGAACCACTTTCCACTTCTTTTTCTCCTATATTGACAGTACGTCTCACTTATTCCCACATTCAAGGCAATTGACAACTTTGACCTGAGGCTAAAATGTCTTATGACATCACAACCAAAAGGATCAGGAAAAAAATACATGGACTTCTAAGGTTCAGGATATGGGGTTCACTAAGTGTCTTAGGTTCTCTATATAAAATGTAAATTATGGATTCAATTCAAGATTGGAATACAGATTTTAATACATACTTGCTGTATGAGATCTTAAATGTAAAGATAATCCTAGATACTTAGTCATATTTAAAATGAGGATAAATAATAGCATAGATGGTGAAGTATTGTTTTATCCAGTGAGATAATGCATAAAAGTATTTATCACTGAGCAAGAGCAAGACCCCTTCTTTACTAAAAGTAGAAAGAAATTAACTGGAAAATTAAAAATATATAGAAAAAATTAGCCAGGCATGGTGGCATGTGCCTGTAGTCCCAGCACTTGGGAAGCTGAAGTAGGAAGATCACTTGAGCCCAGGAGTTTGAGGTTGCTGTGAGCTAGACTGATGACAAGGCACTCTAGCCTGGCAAGAAAGTGAGACTCTGCCGCAAAAAAAAAAAAAAAGTATTTGGTGTGGTGTTTAAACTATAATAAATACTCAACAAATATTAGCTATTCTTATTACTAGTTACTATTTTACACTGTAGGTGTATATTTTTGGAAAATGTATATAATAAATGTTCAGCATTTCTTTTCTCTGATTTTCTTTGGGGAGAATAACATGTTTTTTTAAGTCTCAGTAGATAAGGTTTCAGAGAACCTTATCAATCCCCAAATTCTAGAAATTATCCCATGATCCAGTTCTGACCACTATATCCCACCTAGCCAGTTGAAATTAATTTGCTCAGATATCGACCTGTGGCCCAATGTAGACATGACATTTAATCCTGCCTGTGTTCTAGATGAGAGTAATTAAATTCTGACCACATTATTTTATTACTTGACTCTAAAACTAGCTATAATTCTAGACTTTGTTATTATCTACAATGGTATTCTGGAGATATTCTATATCAGCTTGTGAGATCCAACTATTAAATTTCTAGGAATTTTGTGAGGTAGTTATTAAACACAGCAATTATTAAATATAAAAGCATATTAATTTATAATTAAACAAATTATATTTAAACTGAAGGTAATACATTCTTAAAATTTATCACTTCCTAATCATTTTACTACATTTTACTGTTATCTATGCTACTGAAATTATTTATGTCTATTGTGTTTGTATTGTGATAACACTATAGAATGGTGAACTAATGTGCATTTCTCCCCGACTTCTTATTTAGTGACCTCAGGTTGTAACTTGTAATTCAGTCATGATAGGAGTATTCACACCATAGAAATAGGCAAACACTGCATATTAGGGCTTGATTTAATATTTTGTTGATTATGCAGAGTTAATAAAATGATTGGGAATATATTAATAATGCAAATTATTCTCAAAATTGTGTTTTGTCTCTATTACATTGTGAATAGTTCCAACATATTAAGGACATATTACTCTGGTATTCAAAAATTATGAGATTCAGAAAAGTGGTTTTTTGTATCATTGGTGAACAAGTAAACGTTCAAAATGAGTCTTTTTTTTAAAATTCCATTTTCATCTTAACCATTAACATAAATGAAAATAGCAGCCAATATTCATACTGGAAGTATATTTGTTAACTAATCGAGACTGGTTAACTATGGATTTAAGGGTTTGGCAAAAATTAACAAAAGTTCTCTCTGAAAACCAACTGGCCATATGCAATTTACAATAAAGGGCATAAATATTTTAAAATTATTTGTCAATTGTATGCTATGCATCTTTTAATCAATAAAACATAAAAAATATGTGTTATATGTTGGTACTTCTTTTTGAGAGCTTATTGTTAAATGTTTACTGCTTCACCATGGTTATATGCTAGTTATTAAGTGAAGTGAGTAAGATTTCTACACTATGTTCCTCAAAGACTGTGTTGTAGCTGGTCAAGGGGCATTGCAAGTGACAAGGCCTCGCATGTAGAATTAGATTAATTAATTGAGGTGTTATCTGAGGTAGGAGAGAGTTTTCTATTTCCAAGTAGGAAGTTGATAATATCTATCGAATGGCATGCATTATATATAGTGAACAATCACCTGCTAAACTTAGATATCAGATCGTGTGCCTACATATAGAGATGTTCTAATGGGACTTGCTATAAAATATCATACTATTTGTAAAAGAAAAGGAAAAAATGCGTGCTTGCCAAGAGAGGTTATATCAAACTAAGACAGGTGAAAGTTTGATAACCATGGACCTTTCAGACTTTGGCAAGCTGAATTCTCCACTTTAAACTAAAGATTATAGAGAAAATTCAGAGAGCAGGGAGATATAGCAGAAAACAAGATTGGGATCTGGGGAAATCTGATATTCATGCTCCTTGCTAGTTCTTTCTGGCAACTTTATACCCATGCCTGACAAAATAATAGTCACTCAAATTTGAAAAAGCCAACTTCTAAGAAACAGTATGGGCACAGGGGGACAGATTAGTCCTACCTCTCTCTCGGGCCAGCTAATGTTTCACATTGCTCTCAGACAGAGAAAATGAGGGTCATTTAAATGAAGTCTGGTGAGATACACTGAGTACTAAATCCTTTTTGTAAGAGGCAGAAACCTCCAGGATGTGGTTTAGATTCAGGAACCAGGACTCAATAAAATCTCTGGCTTTCGGTATTAATCTATGGAACAAACAGAAATCAATTGGTCAGAAGAATTTCTAAATTTTATGATGTTAAATTTTAGAAAAGCTACAAGCCTGATCAACAAAGACCTATTATTCCTCAATTCGCAGGCAAATTGCAGGACTTGGATCAGAAACTTGAAGTTGTACTAAAGTATGGCAGACCTCAGGAGGAAAAGGCTTCCCCATACTTTTCTAAAATATGAGCAATGAAAACCAAAGACAAAGTGGACAACCACAGAGAACAGACACTAGGGCTGCCCTACAGGCAGACCAAGAAACAAATTTCTCTATCAGGGCAGGGAGTTACTAACCCTTTCAACAGGACATATTGTATGCTATGAGAAGATTATCATTCTTTGTATTTATTCCTTCTTCCCTTTGCCAAATCAGACAATTTATTTCAGAGAACTTATTTTACCTCTGCCTTTGAATATTGAATGTGCTTGGGTTAGTTAAGTTTATCACCTACTTTTAGGTTTTTGAAATAATTAGCAGCCTCTGAAAGACTGGAAAATTTTGGATGTCCTGAAAATGAGATAAAGGTAGAATATGTTATAAAATACATGTGAAATAATTGTATTATTTTAGAAAAGGAGATTTTTGAGAGTATGTTAAGGCAGTCCTAATACATATTGATTATGAGCAGTGAATGGGGTAAATTGTAGAGGACATCTGCTGTTTATGTCTGTCTAGCCTACTTTAACCCATCCATTTAATAAGAATCTGGTGATCTCCCTTTTAAATCTTCCCCCCAACTATCAATACATGTTGTTAAATAAAATAAAATTCATTGTCTGATTATTGTGGTACACATATGATAAAGATCTTGTCAACACTGTATTTCATCTTTCAACCCCAGTAATTTGTTCAAAGATGAACATTTAAACCAAGCTTGACTAAGGAAAATTATCATCAAGACTTCATTCTATGACAAAATAACAATCTGTGTAAGTCTGAGTTATTGGAAGCCACATGTTATGGACTGAATTGTGTCCCAACAAAATTAATATGTTGAAGTCCTAACCCACAGTACCTCAGAATGTGACTGTATTTGGAGACAGGAACATTAGGGAGATAATTAAAGTAAAATGAAGTCATAGAGGTGGGTCCTAACTCAACTTGAGTGGTGTGCTTATAGAGGGGATTAGAGAACCATAACAGGACACAGTGAGAAGGTGGCCATCTGCAAGCCAAAGAGAGCTCAAAAGACATTAAAATTACGAGAAGCTTTATCTTGGATTTCTAGCTTCCATGATTGGGTGAAAATAAGTTTCTGATGCTCAAGCCACCCAGTCTGTGATATGTGTTATTGCCACCCTAGCAAACTAATATTAGACATCCTGGACATTAGAGAAAGCCTGCCTGAGAACAGAGACAATCCAAACGAGTTGGGAGACTGACTGATCTTGGCTTAACAGCCTTTCCTTGTTCTTTGAGGATGTGGTTGCCAGAAGAAGCCTCTATCTTCTCTATGAATTCAACTTGCAGTTTTTGAAAGGCTAGTTGGTGCTTCTCCTACTTTCTGGTGTTTTTATACATTCTGTTGGAAATTGAGATAGGATTCCAGTAAAGCAGGGTGAGATAGACATATTTTCAAAATAGCTGATTTTATACATTGTTTCCAAATAGGAATTTCTGGTTCATCATAGAAGAAAAATCATACACACAGAAACACACATACACATTCACATGTCGGCCTTTGTACCATGTATATGCATATCAAATATATACCATAGATTATTATATGCATATGATATACAATGTAGTTTTTTGTCTTAGGAAAATATTCTGTTTCATAGAAGACACTCTCAATTTGCTGAAAAACTTGATAAATGCAGATTTTCAAAGTGTAAACACTGAATTTCTCTGTATAAGAGAGAGAAGATGATTTGAATTTTTGAAAATAGGACAAGGAAGAGATCTGGGATGCTATTATTACAGATAAGAGCATAGAGAATACAGAGAAAGAAGAAGGAATGGCAGGAGAAAGGTAGTGTGAAGTCGGGACACCACAAATGTAAAACACCAGTAAATTTTTTCAATAATGGGTTAGATAAATGGGCTTGTGAAAGAGAAATCTCTAATTTGCAAATTGTAGTTGTTTTTGTGGCTATGACAGCTTTCCTATGCCCTCCCCTTCCCAATTCTTAGTAGCGTTAAAAGCACAAATGTTACATGTGCATATATGCGTGTCTATGTATGTGTGTGTCTGAGTGTATGTAAACCAAGTGAGAAATCACCCTCGGTAAATATAGGGAGATACAATAGCTGGGAGTAGTTAATAGTAATGGGATAAAAAAAAGAATTAATTTTACAGAAGAAGTAGTCCAGAGACAAATAAAAAATCAAGACCCTTAATATTTACAGAAATTTGAGGTCACAGCACACCCTCTATTTTCATAAGATGTAGAAACAATGTCTGAGTTAAAATTTTCTAATTTTAAATAGTTCAAAAGAAGTCATTCCCCAACAGAAACAAACCGAACACTGAGACTAGTGATAATACTTGGAGAGTTTATTTACAAGTGGGCGGGTATGGTGGTGGGGAGAGATGACACATAGGATAGAGAAGCAACCTGTCACCTCCTAGCAGCCACTTCTTCACCATGACCGTGTCTGGAGGAGAGTTTGCATTACCCAAAATCAGGATGAAAATATACTGTCCTTTGCTGAATCGGTGGCTCTGGGTACAGTAACTGGACAGGAAAAAGTAAAGTGAATTAATATTTTCATCTCACTCTTCATCCTTCACATCTCCTTCTAAGGGCTCAACGTTGGCTGAGGCCAATGAAAAGGGAGTGGACCCAGGAATCATAACGGACATGAAGAAGGGCAGAACGGAGAAGTACGTGGCATCAGTCTTAAGGGGCAAATGAGGTATCTTTCACCGTTTAGAAATTCGTTCCCATTAGTTTCCATTGGGTAAGTTTTCCAAAAATGTAGATGAGATGGTTTCTCTGAAGTGTCCAGGATAATGTCTGGTTTGAAATAGATGCTCAAAAAATATTAGTGTCTTTCCTCTTCCTATAGTTGCAAAATTTTATAGTAAGAATGCATAAATAGTAGAATCAAGGACTGTTTTCGCTCAGAAGGAAGCTTTAAAATATTAGAGAGACACTGAAGCTGCAGGCTGTATAGAGAGATTGTTATGGAACACAAATTCTGTTAACATTTTTAACTCGGATGTGCATCCAACTTGTT
This sequence comes from Avahi laniger, assembly GCA_963575035.1. Lineage (NCBI taxonomy): Eukaryota > Metazoa > Chordata > Mammalia > Primates > Indriidae > Avahi > Avahi laniger. Next base: position 20,702 of record CAUYSK010099287.1, read on the forward strand.
TCTTGTTATATTTAGATTTTTGGTGTTTCTGGTTCTTTGCTAGGCCTCTTGCTGTGGATTTCAAGTCACAGCCAAAGATATTTTACATATATATTTGCAAGAGAGTGTGTGTGTATGTGTATGTTTATGTATGTGTGTGTGTGTGTGTGTGTTTGTGTGTGTGTGTGTGTGTGTGTGTAAAGGAGGTTTGGCAAAGCAAACGGCAATGATTGGTTTCTACAGTGCCCCACGTCATTGATTTCACACCCTGGCAGGCAGTGATGCTCTAGGATCTTTGCTAAAACTCCTCATATCTAATGGCACTAAAAACGAGAGAATCACCTTTATTAATGCCGAGTCAAACAGAATCCTTTAACAAAAGGAATGATGGATTTAAGACAAAGATTTCATTTTTATTTCCTAAAAAATAGGTTTAAAAGTTGATTGGAAATAAAACTATATGTTCATATCTAAGAAAATAACAATGCCTTGAAGAAAAATATATTTCGATTTTTTTGTGCATGCTTTCTCTAGAAAGAAATGAAAAACAATTTTATAAGACTAATTTACCACAAATGTTAGCATATACATCATTAAATTGTTTGGGGAGTGGGGATAAGGGATAGATAAATAGATGGATGGATAGACAGACAGATTTTGCTATCCACAATTATCAGGCATGATTAAAATAATATAAAAATAACATCTGCAGCCAGGGACAGTGTCAGTGTAAATGTCTGCTTATCTCAAAGCAATATAAATATATTTTATACAAACTAGTAGGTGGCAAATATATTCAGTAGCTTCAATCTTGATATCAATTACTTCATAAAAGAAAAAAAGAGCCTCTCAAATAGTTATGTAGTGAAACATCATCAACATGCGACTTGTTTATAACAAATATTAATTTCATCTTTTTCATTGTCAATCCTTTAAATTTTATCTTGCTCTAGCTTTTACTTAATTTGCCAGCAAAATTTTCCTGAAATGCGTTAGAAGTCAAGAATTTTTTTGGTACTTATAATTAAAAAAAGGGACATTATTAGGAAATAATAAAAGGGAACCAGTGATAAGAATCAATATTAACATATTTGCAGAATACAAAACTAAAATTCAGAGAGATTATCAAGTGGATTCGTGGCATTTGTCATGTATCAAAATGTATGTAATCTGACGTGATTTCTATCTAGGGAATTTTTCGGATTCTGTGAGGTTATCAACATATAAATATAATATACAAATATCTATGTGTAATTATAGCACAAATTATATGAGTTACAGAGGTAACTCATAATTCATTCAAAGGTAAATTCTTTTTGAATAAACATAAGAAAAGAGAATATTTTTCTTTATTTATTTGCTTCATAGCCCATTCTTTCTTTTTAGAGTAAAAAATCTCATCAACTAGGAAAATATAAGTTTCAATAGGTGTTTTTAATTCATAAATAAGTAATATGATTTTACATGAATTGGTTTCTATTCAAGAACTCATTTGGGGAAAAAGTGTCTTATTTTTCATTCAACACAGTATTTTCTTCTTTAAATCATAATTCCATTCTAAAATCCTTGTAGTCACTTTTTAACCATGTACCTTCTAGTTTGCCAGTACTAATTCTGAAATATCTAAGACTAAGGGCTTTAAAATTTCTCATTTTGTATCTTCGATTCTTTTAAAAAAAATTAATCCCCTTTTTAATACCTAAAACTCTTTGCTTAGTGAATTCTTTCATGTGGACTCCAGATGCATAATACATGGCTAAGCTTCTTTGAACAGGTAATATCTCCTTTTTGATTGATTAAAAGAAAAAATACAAAGTATTAAGTAAAACACTAATTGAAATATAAATATTTTAGATTATTAGATAACCATCATAAAAATTATTCATATATGAAATTGAAACCATTTCAGTGCACATATTTTACTGATGAAGAATTAGAATTTGTAATGCATTTTCTACCCTGCAAAGAATAAAAATAATATCTTCCTGGAATATCAAATATGTCATTGAGAATTTCATATAATATGCTTCCTGAGAAGAAGTAAAATCACCTGACATTATTAAACATTGGCAAAGACAGAAATAACAGCTTGTACTAATGCAAATTGCCCGGAAGTTTGTTGATATAGATGAACATGGACAGATGGTTTTCAGTAAGCAGTATCATCATTGGTTTCCTATTTAACAGAAATGAAAAACTTCATATTTATGATGGCATACTAGAAATCACAAGAATGAAGCTGTTCTATTTTCTTTTTCTTTAATTTTTTTTTATTTCAGCATATTACACCATTGTTTTTTTTTTGTGGCTGGGTAGAATTCCATGGTGTGTGTGTGTGTGTGTGTGTGTGTGTGTGTGTGTGTGTGTGTGTGTGTATATATATATATATATGTAATATTTTCTTAATCCACTTATGCATGTATTGATGGGCACTTGGGTTGTATTCACATCTTTGCAATTGTGAATTGTGCTGTTATAAACATTCTAGTGCAGGTGTCTTTTTAAAGAAAAGTACCAAACCAGATGGTTTCATACCCAAATTTTACCAGATCTACAAATTAGAACTGGTTCCTATCCTGTAGAAATTATTCCACAACACTGAGAAGGAAGGAATCCTCCCCAACACATTTTATGAAGCCAGCATCACCCCCATACCAAAACCAGAAAAGAAAGCAACAAGGAAAGAAAACTACAGACCAATATCCTTTATGAACATAGATACAAAAATTCTCAAGAAGATCCTAGCACACCAAATTTAGGTGCTTATCAAAAAAATGATCCATCAACACCAAGTGGGCTTCTTCCCAGAGATGCAGGGATGGTTCAACATATGCAAATGTATAAATGCAATTCACCACGTAAGTAGAAGCAAAAACAAAGACCATATGATCCTCTCAATAGACGCAGAAAAAGTATTTAACAAAATTCAACACCGTTTTATACTAAGAATGCTTAATAAAATAGGCATAGACAGGATTTACCTAAAAATGGTACAAGCCATATATGACAAACCCACAGCCAACATCCTACTGAACAGGGAAAAATTGAAAGCATTCCCGCTTTGAATGAGAACCAGACAAGGTTGCCCTTTATCACCACTTCTATTCAACACAGTGCTGGAAGTCCTAACCAGAGCACTCAGACAAGAGAAGGAAATCAAGGGCATCCAAATGGGGGCAGAAGAGGTCAAACTATAGCTCCTGGCTGACTATATGATTTTATATCTAGAAAACCTCAAAGATTCTACCATAAGACTACTGGAGTTGATTAACAAATTCAGCAAAGGCTCAGGTTACAAAATCAATGTACAAAAATCAGTAGCATTTCTATACGCCAACAACAGTCAAACTGAGAGCCAAATCAAAGACTCAATACCTTCACAATAGCAACAAAGAAAATAAAATACTTAGGAATATATTTAACTAAGGAGGTGAAAGAGCTCTGCAGGAAGAACTATGAAACACTGAGAAAGTAAATAGCAGAGAGCATAACAGGTAGAAAACCATAGCATGCTCGTGAGTCAGCAGAATCAACATTGTTAAAATGTCTATACTACCCAAAGTGATCTACAAATTCAATACAATCCCTATTAAAATACCAACGTCATTTTTTGCAGATCTAGAAAAAATAATTCTTAGAATTGAATTGACATAAATCTTACCTCCAGAACATTCAATATAATAAATATTCATTCTATATCCAGGGTCCAGATATTCTACCTACTTCTCTTTCTGGCCTCATTCCTGAAACTTTTTTATATTACTGGTACACTCTTCTGAGTACAGTATTCATTAGAAAACAAACAAAAAGCAAAACCAAAAAATGTCTACTTCCTCCTCACTCTCCTACCTCTGTTTTCCCTGTCTCATGAATTCAATTTGTTGGTTCCTTGCTCATCAGAGCCTGATAAACCCATGCTTGGATCTAGAGCATGTCACTGCTTTCTATGGTGTTAGCTCCTGTGCTAGGTTCTTTCCTGGTTGGGGGTAGGGAGCAAACTCACAACCATTTTTATCTTATTCTAACAACATTTTTTCTTTCAGCATACTTTCTATCAAAATTCACCAGAATTATTATAGAATTTGTGCTTAAAAATAAGAATATCATCTATATGAGTTAAATGAAAGTTAAGCATATTCAACATGTATAAATAGTGGCACACAGCATAGCATCCGAGGACACAGTCTTACAAGATAATTAAAACACTTACCTTTGATCTGTGGGAACTTGTTTTGAAAATGAAGCCCTACACCCACATACAAAAATATCATTTACCAGACAATTTTCAAGTTATTTTTTCAAAGGAACGTCCCCTAATATGATCACAAAAGCTGGACATCAGGAGCAATTTAATTATCTCATACTTTTAGATATGGAGTTATATCTGTTGCCTAGATAGTAGGAATTCAGGTTTAAAGACTGAATATAAATCTGAAAAAAAATGTTAAGTTGGCACTGGAGGGTTTTACACATTACTAATAGTGCTTATATTTTTATTAAACTCTGTTGTTTTTAAAATGTGCTTTATAGCCAATTAGTTTTACTATATTCTGAATAATACATTCAATAATGAGGAAAAAAGTGCTTTCCATATGCTACATATTAGAAGAGACTAATTACTATTTCAGACTTTTGTTTAAAAAAAAAAAAAAGGTACCAAAGTAATTTTGTACTTTGTTAAGATTTAGGCTTTGTAAGTAATTACCCAATACATTAAAACAAAATCTGTTTAAGATATATATAAAAAATGAAATTAACTGCACAAATAAGTTGACAAATGGTTGGAAGTTATTTGCTTGAACATGGAAGTCAAATAATGAAAGTTGAAAAAACTGAAATGTCATGCGCTTTATATGTTTAAGGAGATTGATTATCAAATCCATTTCTTTTCGAAAGCTTTGTGTGCCCTCAAATATATCATAACTCTCCGAACTAAAAGATAATTTTCATAAAAATAATATAAGAATTTCATGTTCATCTTCATATTGTTCCTTGTTCTACAACTGGAAAAATCTTGCATACACAGAAATATAAAACAAACAAACAAAAATTGAATATCTAGCAGAGTTCTCTCTTGGAGAAAGAAATACATTAAGAAGCCAATTTTCTGCAGAGGTCAGAATCCAAAGACATCAGAATTTCTCATCCAATTTCCTTCCTCCCACCCCCCCACCCCCGTCCCCACCATCTATTCCTGAGGTTAAACTTTTAACGAGTATTACCGAGAAGTAGGAACTCACTTCTTCCCATGGGCTCTAATTCATGGATGGGGACTCTATCTCTTGTGCAGCATACTAAGAAAGAACACTGAGCCCACATTGCCTTTATTTTTTTTTTATTATTTTTTTCAGCATATTATGGGGGTACAGATGTTTAGGTTACGTATGTTGCCCTTGCCCCCCCAAGTCCGAGTTTCAAGTGTGTCCATCCATTGGATGGTGCCCATTGCACTCTTTGTGTATGCATATACCTGTCCCTTCCTCCCCCTCCCCCCGTTCCCTTTCCCCCAGCCCCACATACAATAGCGTTTATTCGTATATTTGGACGTATGTGTTGATCAGTTAAAAACAATTTAAAAAAATGAAAAACTTTTAATCACCTTATTTTTGTTATTAACTTTTAAACTATTATGTGCAATTTTATGATTAAAATCTTTTGGTTGTCGGGCTGGGGGAATGGGAATGGGGGGTGGGGGAGGAAGGGACA
>CAUYSK010099291.1:0-49634 GCA_963575035.1 Avahi laniger
TACTAAAAATAGAAAAAATTAGCTGGTCCTGGTGGTATGCACCTGTAGTCCCAGCTACTTAGGCTGAGGCAGGAGGATTGCTTGAGCCCAGGAGTTTGAGGTTGCTGTGAGCTAGGCTGACGCCACGGCACTCTAGCCTGGGCAACAGAGTAAGACTCTGTCTCAAAAGAAAAGAAAAAAGAGCCAAAGCCCCTGCCTTCATAGAGATTATATTACAGTGGAGAGTGATCATGATAAGATTATCAAGCAAATAATTAAAAATATGTCAGATGGTGATATTTGTAGAATAAAGAATAAATAAATAAAGCAAAGTAAAGAATGGGGGTGTTTGGGATGCAACGAAGGAGCTTATTTTAAATATGGTTGTCAGGGAGGCCCTCATTTTCCAGTTGATATTTGAGAAGCAATCTGAAAGAAGTAAATAAGGGAATCAAGAACAGAGCATTCCAGGCAGAAACAGCAAATGCAAAGGCCCTGAGGTAGAATGTGCTTGGCATATTTAAAAGAAAGCAAATAGGTGGATGAATAATGGAATGAATAAAATGCATAGCAGGCTGAGATGAGTTTAGGAAGAAAGAGGGTAGTGATCATGTTATAGACTGTTGTGAGAATTTGGGGTTTTATTCAGAGTGAGAGAGAAAGCTTTTGGAGGGCTTTGAACACAAGAGTAACGTGATCAGTCTGATGTTTTTAAAGAATCACTCTGTCCTGTTAAGAGTATACTATGAGGGAACAAGTGTGGAAGTGAGGAAGCTAGTTAGGAGGGCAATCAGGAAAAATTCTATAGAGACTCATTAAAGACAACTGAACTGCATACTATGGCAGTTTACTTCATGAGGAGCAAGAGATAACCCAGAACACTTTGGTAGCCTCTTGAGTGGCAGAGGTCACATACCAGTTTGATGTTTTCCTGGAAAGAAGTTCCTCATGGTAATAGCAAGCAAAACATTGCACATTGATGTCCTTTGAGCGGCATCTGTGTGTCAGGGGATTTTCCCTATTTATTTCATTTTGTCTTCCCAACAAACTTGCATGATGAATATTTTTATTACCATTTTATTTTCATTGTTTTTGTCTTTAGAATCTATTCCCAAGGAGTTTTTTTGAAGCAATTTCTTTATTAAGATTTTACTTGCATATAATAAAATTTGACCGATTTTATGTATAATTATATAACCAACACCACAATCAAGTTGCAGAATAATTCCCTTACCCTAAAAAGTTTCCTCATGCTTATTTGCAATTCCTTCCTCTCATCCTGATACTAGGCAACATCTGGTTCAATTGCTCTTATTATTTTGCCTTTTCTCAAATTTTGCATAAATGGATTTACAGATCTTTATGTTTGATTTCTAATCTTTATGTTTGATTTCTTTCACTTAGTAGGATGTTTTTGAGATCCATCTAAATCATTGTATGTATTAATATGTTGTTTCATTAAATATTATGGATATATTACAATTTGTTTATTCATTCACCATTTGGTGGACATTTGAATTTCTTCCAGTTTTAGACTATTATGGATAATGCTGCTATGAACATTTGCATGTGCATTTTTGTGTGGATATGTATTTTATGTTCTCTTAACAAATGCCTAGGAGTAGATTTCTGGGTCATATGGTAAGTTTACTTTATAAAATACAACCAGACTGTTTGAAAAAAATGGCTTTACCTCTTTGCATTCCGATAGGCAACATATGACAGTCCTAATTGCTTCACATCCTTGTCAACACTTAGTATTGTCAGATTTTTTAACAATTAGCCATTACATTGGGTGTAGAATATATCTTATTGTGATTGATCCAGTTTGCATTTCTCTGATGACCAATATTGAGAATCTTTTCATGTGCTTATTTGCTATCCGTAGATCTTCCTTTGTGATGTATCTGTCCAAATCTTTTGCCCATTTTAAAAAATTGGATTGTTTATCTTATTATTGAAGAATAAGAGTTCTTTAAATATTCTGAGATAAGCCCATTCATCAGATATATGTTTTGAAAACCTTTCTCTCAGTTTGCAGCCTGCCTTTTAGTTTTCTTGTTTGAGATTGAAAGTTATTAATCTTTATGAGGTCCATTTTATCAATATTTTCTTTTCTACTTTGTGCTATTCATGTCCTATTTTTCTGTATCAAAGCCACTATTATAAAATTTGTTTCTTATTTTATAAGAGAAGATTAATCATTTTAACTCTTTTGTGTAATGCTCAGATAATGCCTAGTTAATTTTTGTGTAGATTGTAGGGTGAAGGTTAAGGTTGTTTCCATTTAGATATCCAGTTGTTTCATTGCCATTTGTTGAAAAGGCTTTCTTTCTCAATTGACTTTCCATGGCAGCTTTGTAAATATCAGTTGACTATATAAGTTGTGCAATTGCATCTATTTTCATCCTGAAATTTTCTATTTCTCATCTGAACTTTTCATGCCTTGAAAATATGTTCTTCATTAGTTCATCGAAGATAGTTATCATAGCCATTTTTAAATTTTGTGTTAATTTCAACATCTGGTTCATTTCAGTGTCAGGGTTGATTGATTTTTCTTTTGATATATGTTCTATTCTTTTGATTCCTCATAAGCTAGTTAATTTTGGATTATATCCTTGATATTGTGCATGTTCCATTGTGGAGATTCTATTATTTTTCTCTATTTTAGTTGGTTTCTTTATTTTTCCAGGTAATTTTGTGGGTGGGTTTGAAATGCAAACACTAGCATTTTTTTGTTGTTTATTTTTTTTTCCTTTTTTGGAGACAGTTCCAGTGTTAAAGATCTTTTGCCTTTAGCTATTTTTTTTAAATCTCTTTCACACGTGAGCGATGTAGGGATCAGTCAGAAAAGTGTGTAAAATTGAGGAATGTCTTTTTCATCTCTTTCCCTTTTGGGATTCCCTTACCGTCTTCAGTGTTTATGGTTTCCAAGCTTTATTTTTGGTTCCCAGTCCAGAAGGGCTGGAAATATTTCCATGTGAGCTTCTGCTGTTGCTGTGACTCTATGCATACTATGGGGATTGCACTGAGACCCAGTCTAAAAGTGAAACCTCCCTATTTTATAGAGAAAGTGACTAAGATTCAGAAAGGTTAAAATTATTTGCGTAACAGTCAACCTATTATAAAGAGCTAGAATTTTAACCCCAATCTAAGTGACGCCAAAACCCAAAGATCATGTTCTTTTACTGTCACCTTTATAACAGTTATCTCAGAGGATTAATTTCATTGATAATGTTTTTGTGTTCATGGACATAATAATGCATATTATACAGACTTTTAAAAATATAACCAAGCATAAAGTAAAAATAAAATCACTCATATAGTCTTATCTGGTATTCATGTTTTGCAGTAGTTCCCACTTGTCTTTTTATTAATTTAAAACTAGAAGAATTTTCTCTATTTTATAAAATAATTTTTAATAAAACAAATTTTATATGTTCTTTAATTTTCCATTGTATGAGAATATCTAAAACATTCTCATGTTATTTGAAATTTCCAATGTTTTCAAACTTTACTTATGAATAATTCTAAGGAATATTTTTGTTCATGCAGTTTTTTATTATGTATCAATTGTCTACAAAAATGTGTTTTTGGAACTTGCATTGTTGGGTCCATGATTGTAAATATGTTTAAAACTATTGAAAAAGATTGTCAAGTTGCTATTAAAGATGGACAAATTTCTCTCAGGCAGAATATGAGAGTGTTTTGCAGGATGAATAACTAACTTGAAAACTGATGTCATTCACTTCACTTTTTATAATATCATTCTATACTCTAGAGAAAAAAAAGTTAAAAATAATTATTTAAAAAATAATTGCTCCCTTTCTTTCATTTCTAGTATTTTGTTTTTTTAAACAGTAGTTAAGATTACTAACTCTGAAATTAAATATAAATAACATTCTTAGCTCCAACAAAAAATGTGATCTTGAGCAAGTTACTAACTTCCCTTATCCTTTGTTTCATCACCTACAAAATGTAGACAGTATTTGCATCAGAGTTTTATTTTGAACATTAAGTAAGATGACATAACTAAAACATTCTGTATAGCCCTAGGTTCAGTAAATGTTTAATCGATATTTTCTATTATTACGTAGTGTCCATGACAGACGAGGAACTTAGTCATAACATTTAAAAGATACATGATATTGATCTGAGAGTTCAGAGCTAGAAAAATAGTGAATCGGGGATATGTCTATTTAGTTTAGTTTCACTTCAGTTAAAAAAAATTATTCAGGATTGATTTTATTGGAAATATATATCCAAGTTTTAATCCAAGACCATTTTGATGAACTGGTTGACTCCTGGTTTTCATCTTAATTCATCTTTCTTAGCTTCCCTCTGATAAAAAAAAAAAATCATTATAATGTAGAATAATCCTCCCAGTATACAACATGTAATTTTAAATATGAACATTGCATATTAACATTAAATTTAGTATTTTTGATCAATGAATAAAGGAGAGGCAAACGTCTCTGTGTAAATATGGCTCCACAATGTTCAGAAGAAGGAACATCTTAAAAATAAGTATCAAATAATAGTTATTAGATATACACGTGTTTCACTTATTCATTAAGTAAATGTTTACGAGGAATCCACTGTAACATTGTCTTAAGCTAGATACTTACTACAAAATTTCATAGAATATCCTTAAATGTCTTAGAATTTAGAAAGCTATTTTAATTTCACAATTATATGATGTAGGATTTTATCTGATGTAATACATTGGTCTAATGTATTTAATGTTTATCTAATACAAATGTTGGGTGGTTTAAAAACACATGCAAATAAGGAGGGAGTGATCACTTCTGGGTGATATATTGAAATTTTCCAGTTGAAAATTCAGTATGATCTTTGAAAAATCTAGAAGGAGGAACCAAGTAACATCACGCAAATGATATAACAATATCTGCATCCAGCGTATTTGGTAATTGATCTCAAGCACTTTAGCAGAGGCTAGTATTTCAGAATAATCTTCAAAGAGAACTCAGCATGAAGTGGATGCAACAGATGCTTGTGGAAGAGGGAGGAAAACATGAAAAATCAGCATGAGAAAAATAAAATGGTAGTAACTTTGTTAAATTTAAGTTTTAAAAAAGAAATTTCTTACTATTATCAAAGTCTATTCTGAATTTTGGATTAAGAAGCATGCTCACATTTCAAATCTCCCGATAGATAGAAGATGTACAAATTTTGGCTATACCTGGTTAGAGTGACCTGCCAAAATAGAAAGGCCATTTTAAAATGTTCCCTTTGCCAACCAGCTTCATTTTTTATGTGATCCAGTTTTCAACCATATTTCTCTGAATTATGTCACTGAGAGAGCACTACAGGAAAGTAAAAATCTGTCACTCTGGAGAACATACAGTGTCTCCATTTATGCAGTGCTGTATGGGAACTCGCTGAGGATGTAAAAATACAGATGTCTGTCTCTCGTAAGCCTCGTTGAACTGAAAATATTTTGGAGTTTCTTGGTGAATCCATGCTTAGAATATTACAGAGTATACATTTTCCAGTAACTATTAGCAATTTATGCAGTTCTTTTTATATTTATATTATCAGTCAGTAGTAATTTGAAATACTTTGATTAGGAAAAGCAAAAGAAGAGATATAAATGTTATAAAATAGAAATTATATATGAGACTTTTCTAAAGCCACTAATGGGCTAAAGATGTACAAGGAAAAGTGTTGCAATCTGTTTTTTTTCTTAAAATGTAGTATTCTTAAAAACATCATTTGCCTCAAAAAACTACTGGGTAATACCAATTTAATTGTCAAAAAAAGAAAAAAAAAACTTAAGCGTACTTAGCCAATTCTTTCCTGCACAAAAGGATTACATAACATATCCAACATATGACCAAAAAAAAAAAAAAGGCAAGAAAAACTCCAATGATTTATACTTAGTATTTAACACTGCTTAACATTAGTGATCATATCTATGTATGTAGTTAGAATCAACATTATATTTGTCCATGTTTAATTTCCAAATTTTCCAGTTAAGTTCCTGTGTTGCTTTTTATATTTGAAAATCCTAAACAAAAGTTTAGTTCACAAAGTGCAAGGGGTAGACACAATTGTCATCTATTTCTTTTTTTTTTTAATAAACAAAATGCCAATTTCTTATATGCTTGTATTATATTCTTAATCAGCAAACTTGGAATTCAAATGACACCTTTGGCAATTTTATCTTTTGAATACAAACCAGAGACCTAGCTCAAAGTCCAGTATCTCCAAGTGAAGCACAGATCTCTACATTAGTTCTGGAAACCTACAGATTAACAAGTTGGTTTTCCTTTCACATAATCAATTCTAAATGGTGAGGCATGAAATAAAACCTGCCATTCAAACCAGGGAAAAATGGAAGACATGAGGACCATTGTGAAAAACTCCTGGTTATGAGTAAAGTTTCTTTTTTTTTTTTTTATTTCAGCATATTATGGGGGTACAGATATTTAGATTACATATGTTGCCCTTGCCCCCCCCCTCCTCCCCTAAGACCGAGTTTCAAATATGTCCATCATTCAGGTGGTGCACATTGCACTCTTTGTGTATGCATATACCTGTCCCCTCTCCCCTCCCCCCTGCCCAACATCCAATAGATGTTATTCTTATATGTGCACTTATGTGTTGATCAGTTAATACCAATTTGATGGTGAGTACATGTGGTACTTATTTTTCCATTCTTGGGATACCTCACTTAGTAGAATGCGTTCCAACTCTATCCAGGAGTATACAAGAGGTGCTATATCACCATTGTTTCTTAAAGCTGAATAGTACTTCATGGTATACATATATAAGTAGAAGTACCATTTGATCCAGCAATCCCATTACTGGGCATCTACCCAAAAGAGCAAATGATGCTGTATAAGAAAGACCCCTGCACCCAAGTGTTCATAGCAGCACAATTCACAATTGCAAAGATTGGAAACAACCCAAGTGTCCATCAATTCATGAGTGGATTAACAAAATGAGTAAAGTTTCTTGATTGGATTCTTGTTTTACTTTTTCATACTAGCTTTGTGGTTAGTTTTCCTTAGTAGTCTCCGGTTCTACCCTTTAAGGGACTCTTCCTTTTCCATCATCCTCCACAGACATATATGAGGGGAGAGTTGGGCATGGCCCTTCCTTGGGACTCATGCAGCTTTATCATCCCACTTCCTGCCCTTAAGAATATTAAGTACACAGGGTTGTTTCAAGTCATGAACAGTCACACATTCCTTCAGTCCAAGATTGTACCGTTTTTAGCAGCAGAGCTCTCTTAAAACTTAGCGGTCTTTCTGTTTTATTCCAGGCAATTTCATATGTGAGTATCTACTCCCATAATTATTTAGAGACTTGGTTCTCAGAACTTCTGTATTTCTTTGGCACATAGGAGATTATCTTGAGTTCATCAGTTGTCAACAGGAGATCCAGACTCTTAGGCTCTGCCTCTGAGTTATATTATGTTTTTGAAAGATTGACTGTCAAGTAGACCTCCTCCAAGACCCAGGGCTGTTATTTTTAATAAGTAGGCCCCACGACAACTTGGGGTTGTCTCTAATACAGCAGACAGAAGGGGTTAGGACATGAAAAAACACACAATATGTTTTAAAATGTTAGTCTGGAAAAGACTCACATCACCTCTGCAAACTTTATCATGGTAGAAATCAATTATAGGCATACTTTGCTTTATTGAAGTTTATATTATTGTGTTTTGCAGAGACTATGTTTTTTACAAATTGAAGGTTTGTGGCAACCCTGTGTTGAGCAAGTCTGTTGGTGCCATTTTTCCTATATCATGTGCTCACTTCATGTCTCTAGGTCAAATTTTGGTAATTCTCACAATATTTCAAACTTTTTCATTATTATTATATGTTATGTTGATCTGTGATCAGTGATCTTTGGTGTTACTATTGTAATTATTTTGAGTGCCACAAACCAAGTCCATATAAGATGGCAAACTTAATCAATAAATGTTGATTCCCAAATATCTCTTTCTCTCTTTTTCCCTTCCTCTCTCTCTCTCCTTATTCCCCGAGATGAAGCAATATTGAAATTAGGCTAATTAATAGCCCTACAATGGCCTCTAAGTGTTCAAATGAAAGGAAGAGTAGCATGGATGTCTCTCACTTTAAATCAAAACTAGAAATGATTAAGTTTGGTGAGGAAGGCATGTAGGGCCAGAAGCTAGGCCTCTTGCACCAGTTAGCCAAGTTGTGAATGCAAAGGAAAAGTACTTGAAAGAAATTAAAAGTGCTACTCCAGTGAACACACAAATGATAAGAAAGCGAAACAGCCTTATTGCTGATATGGAGAAAGCTTTAGTGGTCTAAATAGAATATCAAATCAGTCATAATATTCACTTAAGCTGATGCATAATCCAGAGCAAGGCCCTAACTCTTTTCAATTCTATGAAGGCTAAGAGACATAATGAAGCTATAGAAGAAAAGTTTAAAGCTATCAGATGTTAGTTCATAAGGTTTTAGGAGTGAAGCCATCTTCATAGTATCAAAGTACAAGGTGAAGCTGCAGGTGCTGATTCAGAAGCTGCAGTGAGTTATCCAGAAGATCTAGCAGAGATCACTGATGAAAGTACTATACCAACCAACATATTTTGTATGTAAACCAAACAGCTCTATGTTCGAAGAAGAAGCCATATAGGACTTTCTAGCTAGAGAGGAAAAGTCACATTACCCGGCTTTAAATCTTCAAAAGAGGTTGACTTTCTTGTGAGGGGCTACTGTAGCTGGTAACTTTAAGTTGAAGCCAATGCTCATCTACCATTCCAAAAGTTTTAGGGCACTTAAGAATTATACCTCATCTATTCTGCCTGTGTTCTATAAATGGAACAACAAGTCCTAGATAACAGAACATCTGTTTACAGTGTATTTTAACTACACTGTTGAGATTTACTGCTCAGAAAAAATATTTCTTTTAAAATATTTCCATCCATTGCAGTGTTTGCCGAAGAGTGCTGATGGAGATGTACGAGGGAATTAATGTTGCTTTCATGTCTGTTAACATAGTATCCATTCTGTATCCCATAAATCTAGGAGTAATTTTGACTTTCAAGTCTTATTATTTAAGAAATATATTTTTTAAGGTTATAGGTGCCATAGATAATCATTCCTCTGATGGATCTGGGCAAAGTAAACTGAAAATCTTCTGGAAAGTATTCATCATTCTAGATGCCATTAAGAGCATTCCTGATTCATGGAAGAAATTCAAAATATCAAGATTAACAAGAGTTTGGAAGAAGTTGATTCTGACTCTCATGGATGACTTTCAGGGGTTCAAGATTTCAGTGGAGGAAGCCACTGCAGATGTGGAAATAGCAAGAGAACTAGAATTAGAGTGGATCCTAATGATGTGACTGAACTGCTGCAATCTCACAATAAAACTTGAGTGGATGAGGAGTTTCTTCTTATGGAAGAGCAAAGAAAGTGAAAACTTGAGTTTGATGAAGATGCCTTGAACATTGTTGAAATGACAACATTAAAATATCAATAAACTTACTTGATAAAGCAGCAGCAGAGTTTGAGAGGATCAACTCCCATTTTGAAAAAGTTCTACTGTGGGTAAAATGCTATCAAACAACATCGCATGCTACAGAGAAATTTTTCATGAAAAGAAGAGTCAATTGATGTGGCAAACTTTATTGTTATGTTATGTTAAGAAATTATCACAGGCACTCCAGCTTTCTGCAACCACCACCCTGATCAGGCAGCAGCCACCAACATTGAGGCAAGACCCTTCACCATGAAAAAGATTACAATTCACTGAAGGCTCTGATGATTGTTAGCATTCTTTAACAATAGATCATTTTAAAATTAAAGTATGTACATTTTTTAGATATAGTACTATTGCATACTTAATAGATGATAGCATACTGTAAAACATAAATTTTATATAATAAGATGAATTTTCTAGAAATAACAATTGAATATGCTAAGAAAAGTTCATGAGAATGCTGGTTTTGACACAACCTTTCAAAACTGGTATTAGCAGGACCATTTTTGTTCTACTTTGTTTTATGACATTCAGTTGAAGGAAATGAAATATATGTATTTTTATTTCCCTGATTGTTGCTTTGAATAACAGCAACAATGAAAAAGAAAGAAGAAAAAACATAGAGATGAAAACTCTGTGTGTGTGTGTGTGTGTGTGTGTGTATGTGTGTGTGAGAGAGAGAGAGAGAGAAATATAGACAGACACAACTTCGAATCACAAAAAGTAAAGAATGACTGACAAATATAGTGAATTATGGATCCAAGCACAGAAGAATAGATGTAAGAACAGATGAAAAATTTTACAGATCCTCTGTGGGACACAGAAATCTACAAAAAATGAAAGATACATCCCTGAAGGGACTGTCTTATTTGGAATAATGAAATCTGGAGACATGATGGGTTACATTGATGAATCTTTTTCTGCATTGAAGACCAGGAAACAAATTCATGCCTGAAAGAGAAGACATGCAAACCCCTTGTTTTCAGATGAAACAGGGGGCAGAATTGGCGGGCTGGGGAAGAAATATATATGGCCATCGACTTGGCAACCATTAATTGAGACAGCTGGAAAAAACAGTTAAATTCTAAATCACCACAATGAGAGTCTACAATATTCAGGGTAGAACTGTGAATCACACAGCTTTCCAGCATATTGTGAAATGTGACTCTGGAGCAGAAATATGCCCCTAAACAGATGGAACAACTGATTTGATTAGAACCAGTTCTGAAATAACAACCCTAAATGTAAACTGCTATTCACCATCGCTGCTCTTTAGCCACAATCCATCAGCAACTTCTTCTACTGGATATGACCCTCCCCTTTGAACATGAGTGATATTTAAACATAACCAAACTGAAAGCCTTAGAACTGTAGAAATATATCACCAGAGAGATAGTTAAGAATCACAATAACAACAGAACAACTACAATAGCAAGCAAAAAATCAAATATATCCATCTACGTGATTTCAAAGAATTAAAATAAAGAAATGTGGCATCTTTGAGGTAAGAGTTTGAAGAAAACATGCCAAAGCATAAAGAAGAGATAAGGCAACAAAACGAATAAAAAAGTGATCTGTCATTGCAAGAAAGAGTGCCATGTCACAAGCAGTAAAAATTTCATAGACACAGGGGAAAGCACAGTCAGGCACATGGAGAATAAGCTTGCGATAGCTGAGGTAAACGAAATGGGAAAAACAGTGAAAATCATAATGTATTAATAACAAGAGACATCCAGTGTATTTGTGTGTTGAGGTGTCCACATATAGTGTGTTGGTGTATCTGTGTGTACTTGATATTTGGGACAATAAAGAATGCAAATGGAAAAGAAAAGAAATTTGAAGACATAGGAAGAGTAAACTTTCTTACAGTAAAGATGTAAATATGTAGATTGAGAGGGCACCCTGTGTTTTGGGAAAAATGCCTTACACAGAGGGATTAACATTGATGAATACACTGGGCTTTAAGGATTAAACAAAGCAAGTTATCTAGAAAGTAGAAAATTCAGGCTGGCTCAGATTTCTATATGCAAAAATAATACAGTGGATAGAATACAAAACCTTGTACATAATCAAGTTATCCTCTGGCTGCAAAAGGATGATGGTGAGTCTTGAATCCACTTACACATGGAACAAAAGATAAAGACACAAAGAAATTAAGGTTATGAAATAGAAGGTAAATCTTTAAACCAGGAAAATTTAGAAATAATTCAACAAATAAAAATCCAGAGAAAATAAAAGAGGTGGTATAAAGTGTAAGTATGCTCAGTTTCTCATCTTTCTTAGCAGGAACTCAGAAGATATAGATTAAACTACAGATTAATCTATAGGAAAAATATTCTTTTAACAGTTTAATTGAAATGAAGTCCTCTTTGAATTCCCCTTTGAATAAAAACAGTGGTAAGTCTCAGATTCTTTTAGGGCATTTTAGTCACAGGGAGTATATCAGTTTTCTAAAACTATTGATTTTTAAATGATTTTATCATTTGTTATCTTTTCTCCTAAATGTCTGCTTACTATTAAACATTTGATTCTTGGAAAAATTATTGTTGTAATTATTATTGTATATGAAATAATAATAATGACTTTCATTAAATAAGGTTCCAGGATTTTCTTCTTATATCAGTAGTTCTCTTACTAAAGAGAAATTTCTAATTTTTTCAATTTCAAGAATACTGTTGAACTATATATAATCATTTTAGCAAAATATAAAGTATTTTAAACTAATATAATTATTGTAAAAAAGAGACTTTTTACACTCATATTTTGAAATGATATAAATATGTATTCTTTTTCTGAATCAACTAGCACTTTTTTGTTATTGTTTTGTATTTTCATTGAGGCTTCAACTTTAGAAAATTACTTCTTACAAGTGGTAATGAGGGGTAAATTTTCAGACAGTAAACAGGGACTTAACTATGAGACTATTATTAAAATTAATGAGTGTCACTGTTAGAACATGGTAAATCTATACTGTTAAGGTCTTCTAGTTGTTAATCATCATTATCATCAACATCAGTATCATTACTTTTCCTAAGTTTTAATTGAACATTATCAGCATAAAAGAAAATCAAGAAAAAGTTACAATCTTATGTTTCTGAGCTAGGGATCCAGGAATAATTACATATTTTTACATAAATAGCATATCTTGAATTTTGTGACTCTGGAAGTTGCAACTAAAATTGAGAACTATGAGAGATAGGTAGCATTTAGAAGCAACTACTTACCCTATAACCTCTGTCACTGGAGATTTTATAAATTGTCTACAAATTATTGTTACAAAGGACAAAAAATATCAGTCATATATAGTTGTTAGCTGATTTCAAAAGGGTTTCAATGTATTTTAATTCTATGAATTAAAATTTTCCTCAAATAAATCCAAAACTCTCTGTAGGTATAAATTTTTAAATAAATTGTTGGCATTGTTTTGATACCACCATCTGCTTTATACTCTTTGTGGCTTGGTAAATTTATTTAGCTTTGTCCCTTATTTCTTTAGGTTATCATTGAGCACCCTTATGTGGGAGAACAAAGTACCAAAAATCTAACTAACATATCTGTTTCCCCAAAGGTGATTTCAAGTGGGCACAGCTATCTTTTTGAAGCTACTAAACTTTTTCCTATATAGTGAATTATATAGTGAAGTCCTTTTTCTATCTCACTGGTAATAAAAAGTATTTTTACTTTCCATATTTCATCTGCAGTAGTGCTGGGTGGCTTTTAACGCTAATTTGGAATAGAGCATAATATTCTTAGAGGCAGGAAAATATCACTTTAAATCATAAAGAATTAGATTAGATATTTCATTCCTCTGAAGTTAAAATGAATGTTTCACCAAGATTAGAGAAGGAGAAACATGCATGGCACACACAGAAGGTGTGTCCTTTTCCATCTCTTTTCTGTCTTTCACTATTGCTTGAAATAGTTTCTTTGACATGCTCTAATCTCTTATAGCAGCCGTAACTGACTGTAAGAGAAATATGGATGATTGTCTGTTATCGTTATTAAATCAAAAAACCTTTTATTTTCCTTTGATGCAATAGAAAATGTTTAAAGACAACAACAACAAAAAAATGCTTTTCACGTGTTGTACAATCTACATGACAGATGATGGGATATTTCTCTCACTGATGGCTGAGTAAATCACCTCATTTTCATTGTTTCCACCGTGTTGACCAACATGCTGCCAGCCTGGCTTCCCACTTCTGATTTAAGCAAGTGATTCAGAGTGACTTTGGAGGGTGGTGATACTCCTGGATTTATGGGCACTTGTATGTGGGATTCTCATCACTGTACAGCAACCCTGTCGTTTTTGTGACACAGCCTGTTTGACTGGTTTCGGATTTATGATGGGAATAATTCAGAACAGAGTAATAATTTTCCCTTGGCAATTACACTACCGTTTGGTACTTTGTCCCTAAGGGGAAAGGGAATGTGCTGGGATCCGTAAATGAGTTTATTAGCTCCATGTAGGGAACAAATCAAGGTCAGAATACAGATGCAGAACATGTGGTTGCTGATTTCTAGTTCTGGTTCTCCAGTCTTCAGGCTGTCCACATTTGTGTGACACTCTACAGTTTACAAAATACTCTTCCATTTCTTGTCTTTTGACTCTCACAATGACTCTGGAAGGTAAATATCATTTCCCCCATTTTTTTAAAGGAAGAAACTAAGACTATAAGAGTTGCCTTTCTAAAAGTTTACTATTCAGCAAATAAGTGTATACCATATGAAGGGTTTATAATACACACTGAGGATACTGAAATATTAATAAATAAGACTTAGTCCCTGCTTTGTTTTTTTTAACTATTTCTTAAGAAGAATTTCAAATATGTACCTACACTGGCAAGAATGCCATTAAGCCCCTATATCTATTGCCCTGCATCAACAATTATTTACTCATGGTCAGTCCAGTTTATCCATATCCTCATCTAACCTTTCATACTATTTTGCAGCAGAGTTCATATTTCAAATTAATTTATTAAAATAATTTTGTTATGTATCTTTTAAAATGATTATTTTTAAACACAACCTTGTAGAAATCAACATTTCCTCAATAACGTCAAATATACAGGATTCAAATTTCCAATTGTCTCATAAATACCATTTTTTTACATTTATTTGAATTAGATTCAGATGATGTTACTGCTTAGAAATTGGTTCATATTTCTTTTCAAATCCTGTTAAACTATTGATTTTACCTTTCACTTTTTTACAAATTTCTTTCCCAGTTATTTCATGAAGAAAGTTGTTTGTCCTATACAACTTTCCATTGTCTGGATTTTGCTGACTCTATCCCTAGTATGCACTTTTATGTGTTCCTCTGTTCTTTATTTTGCCTGTAAATTGATAATCAAATCTAGAGGCTTGATCTGGTACAGGTTTAAATTTTTGGCAGGATCACTTCAAAGTTGACTCTATATGAACACATAAAACAATAGTTGTCTCTTATGATCTTTGCAGCTATTGCTGGGATTTATAAATTCACTGAGTGTTGTAAAATGATGATTCCTTCATTTTTTTGGTTTATAAATGGAATAGCTTTTTAAAGATAAACTTGGTCTGTTTACTATTTGATGACCCAGTGATATAGCTTTCAGGGAAGGTAGGATAAATGCTTGATTATTTTCTTTATTTTTCAGCTTCAAAAATAATGAGCCAGCTCTCTAGCATGCTCCATAGTAACCAATTATTTTGTTCAGTTTTGTCTTCAAGTATAATTTTGAATGTATGGATTTAAGTCTATTTGATATTCTTCAATTCATAGCAGTTGTTGGTCTTATTGACACCCAAAATGTTCTAACTTTGGTCTGAAGTTTCTTCAGGTTGCTTACAGAGTCAAGATTAATTGGGTTGCTATCACTTTGCTCTTGGTAGATTCCTCTATCTCTTTTTGGTGCTCTTCTAAAATACCTTTCCAACTGAATCATCATTCCCTTTGAAAAACATTTTCATAAGGGTTTTCTTTTTTTTTTTTCCAAAAATGCATCCAATTTTTGGAGTGTTGTATTTTTTTCTGCTTAATTATTAACCAATTTTCAGTCTAAAATTAGACCTTAGCTGTATATTTAGAAAATTAAAAAGGAAATTATAATGGCCTCATATGTATTTCAATACCTCCGTGGATAAACTGGAGCGGGGCTTGGTTTTGAGATTTCTTTTTGAGATTTTTTTTGATTGAAGTGGACTACCTTTGGCTTTCTTTCCAGGCCCAGAAGTCAACCCTACAGTTGTATCCAGGAATCAATTTCCCCATGCCCCATATGCCGTTATTTGAATCCTTCAACTTTTCCTTCTCAGTCTGTGTATAGGAGCCCCAAACCACTTTCTATTCTTTCCTTTCCTATAAAACTTGAAAAATATTTCACTGTTTGAAGGATTTCCTCATGTAAATTAAAGATAATTTATATGATTACCCTCTCCTTTCTTTTTTAGACCACATCCTGGTACTCTATCTATTGGTTTACCTGTGTCAACAATATTTCTGAAAGCAAAGTGTTGTAATGCATGCTTTTCACAGATGGTACATTGCTACTGACTAAAGTCAGTCTCTCCAGACCAGAACCTGGGCTGAGAGTGTTCCCTGATTTATGGAGATTAGACTAAGCGCTAAAGGAATCGAAGGAATGGGGCTCAGTGGTTAAGAAAGTGGCTTTGGCAGCTGTGGCCAAAAATTGCCAAAGGATAAAGATACATTGAGTCCATGTAAGGCCCTTATTTCAAAGTCACAGACATAGACCAAGCCATTCCCGCTATCCCCATTTGACCTATTATGTTATGTTTTTCTCATAAGGCCACCATGGATTACTCTCACTTGCTATCCCCCATATTCTTCTTCTCATCTTTTCTTTTACTAGAAGATGGGAAGGGAAATACAAAATTATTGCCAGGCCTTTTTGGAATAGTGATAAGAATATCATGGGCTTGGTGCAGGAAGACTGGGTTCAAATACAAGCACCACCCTTATTCATAATATGACCCTAGGGAGGTAACATTTTTGAGCCTCAGTTTTAATCTGTAAAGTGGAGGCAGTAATATTGCCAAGCTCAGAAGATTGTTTTGAGGATTTAATAACATAACATGCAAAGAATTGGCACAGGGACTGACATACAGGGAGTGCTAAATCAGTGTTGGGAAGCACAGTGCTGTCTGATCTGTCTAAGATTCTCTCTGCTACTTTGTCCGGGACCAGTTGCTGTTCCACAAAGACTGAAACATGTACCCAGAGATTTGCCAAGAACCACAGTATGCTATAACCTTTAGCTTGATGATTCTAACTTGAGAATTCCATCCAAATAAAATCATTTGAAACATGTAGAAGCATTGTGCACAAAGATGCCCATAACCCTGTTATTTATGATATAAAAAAATGCATTTAACCAAAATATTCGACAATAGTGAACTATATTCATCTTCCCAACAGAATATTGTTAGAACCAATCCAAAAGTAATTATGAAGAATGTTAATAACATGTAAAATTATAAGTTAAATATATAAACTTTTACGTATAGTATATGAAAGATACATAAAAAGCAAAACTTTTGACATAAATACTAGACTAAAGAAGATATACCCGGTTATTTTTAAGTGGTTTACTTTGAGTGATGTTTTTTCTTTTTTCTAGTTTTCTGTTATTCACACATTTCTCTAAAAAGCAGTCATATAGGAAGTTAGAAGCTTCACTGATTTATGGACCTTTAGATTAATGATTTGATATCCTGATGGCAGTAAACTCAACCTTTGCAAAATCCTGCCGAAATATTTTATTCCTTTTACTCTCATGTGGCCCTTTAGAGCACTTGAAAACTTCACTGCCCAATAAGAGGAATACCATACTAGTTTTAAGAATTCTATATTTCATGGATATCATAAACTATGTGGATAAATTTCCTGTGTTAAGTTCAAGCTATTTTCTATATTTAAATTCTGGACTAACTCTGCTAATTAACCCAAGTTGGAATATATAGATTCCTGTATATAAAGTTTATATTATTTTTAAATGTATTGATTCCTTAAATGATTTATCAGTGACCTTATCCATACAATCTAATTCTGTTTCAAACAATCTAGCAACAATAAATAATGTGTGGATAAGTTTTGGAATTTTTTTTCTGATACCTGCCTGAGAAACTTTCTAAAACAAATTTCATGCATGGCCTATCTTAAAAAATCAGGGTCTCTGTTTTTATGTTATCCATTTCCCTCACTAGGTATATATTTTTCTCATAAGCATAGTCTGTATAGTCAGAGCGAGAGGATCAACTAGGAAATCATATTTCACTTCATTCTCATCTTGAAAGACGGCACGGCACATTTGAGTTCGCTCTCCGCAGCAGCCGGAGTCACCCTTTTAAAGCATAAATCAGATCGTGTCATTTCCCAACTCAAAAACTTGCTGTGGCTTTCCATCACACATAGAAAATCAATCTAGGCTCCCGCTGTGCAACGAAAGAGTCTGGGTGTCTGCACGTGTGTTCGCGCGCGCACTTGGGTCTGCTCGAGGTCTCTGCAGGGACAGAAGCAGGAGCCATGGACTGGGCGGGACCACCTGATGCCACTGAGTCACCTTCGAGGTGGACAAGAATGAGAATATCACTGTGATGCAGGGCATCCGGCTTTCCGAAAATGTGATTGATGGAAAGAAGGAATCCTCTGCATCTGGTTTGATGTCTCAGCGATATTGCAGTGTTTATGGTGCCTCGGTGTCCGATGGAGTAAGAAGGAGAGTACCTGTAAGAGCTGACATTGGAGCATGCCAAAAAAGAATCTGAGAATCAAAAATGATTAAAGCAAAGAACTGGACCAAGAGAGGACTACTGCCCATGAGCAGGGGCGATATCAAGTGAGGAGGAACCCTCTGGGGCAAAGCACCTGGCTAAGCAGCCAGAAGAGGAAGACGTTGTGGTAAAGAAGCAGGATGCGTTTTGCATGGAGCAGCAGGCTAGAGTGGAGGAAAGGAACTCAGAGTTCTACAAAGTCAGAAAGCTTCTGGAGAAGTGGAAACAAAATTCAGGCTGTGTGAATTTCATCCAGTCTGTGCCGATCTGCAGGCCAAAATTCTCAGCGTTAGCACCAGAGCACCCACTAGACTCTCAGCGGCTCTGCTCCGGCAACCAGTACGTGAACTGGGTCTGGCATGCAGAACACAGCACGCTTGAGAAGAGAGGGGAAAATCAACCTTCAGAACAAGCAAAACTCCTTGCACATTAATTTCATAGGTGAAACTTTTTTTTTCTAGTAAGAAAATAACCCAAGTGTCCATCAATACATGAGTGGATTAACAAATTTATTTTCTTAATTCACAGATTAAATTGTATTTATTGTGTACAACATGATGCTTTAAAGCATAAATACATTGTGGAATGGTAAAACCTAGCTAATTAACAGATGCATCACATTACATGGTCATCATTTTTCTGGGGAGAACTCTTAACATCCACTCTCAGCATTTTTTAAGAATACAATATATCATGAACTATAGTCACCATGTTGTAAAAAACAAACAAGAAAACCTCTTGAACTTATTCCTCCTAACTAACCATAATTTGGTTCAATTATTTTTAAATTCAATTTGGCTTAAAATGAAACAAAACTAACTTACCCACTGTGCTTACCTTGGCTTGGAAGTGGAACATTCAGTAACCATAAACATGGCTGTGGTTGTTTAAACTTCAGAGAGGGTGGTGCAGGCTCACAGGGAAGTCATATTTTCTTTGTTTTTCTTTTCTTTTTCTTTCTTTTTTCCCTGAGGAAAGCTATCTTTAACTTATATTTAATTTAAAGTAGACTTTCTGAAAGTTGTTTAACTTCCTTTCATGACTCCTATAATTCCTTATTCAAATCTATGAATACGGCTTGAGTTTATTTGAATGATACATACAGCATCGGCCTCCAAGCGTTTATTGAACAGTTTTTTGTTTTTGTTTTTGTATTCAGTGTCATTATCTTCCATGTCCTCATTTGAATATACTTCTTTGAATGTTTTTAGGGATTTTTGTTGAAATTTTCTTACCTCCAACTTTAGCATAAGTATTCTTCAATTCCTTCAATGGCTCCTTCCTTGATTTTTCTTAACATCTTTCTTACATTTTTACACATCTTTTTCAAGTCCATATGTCCTTCTTTGCCTTCTTTTAAAAAGTACTTGATTAGTTGTTTGAAACTGCATTTTTTCTCATAGATTTAGCTTCAGGCTACTAAAGTTGGTTTGTCAAATATGTTTTTCAATTATTCTTTCAGTTTAGACTATGAGGCAAGACCTACTTGCCCTTCTTTACACTCTTCTTTGTACCCTTCTTTATATCGGACTTTGAGTCAGCAGATTCTGTGTCAGTATCTTTCTTGGCATCTTTCTTGGCATCCTTCTTGTCATCTTTCTTGGCATCTTTCTTGGAATCTTTCTTGTCATCTTTCTTGGCATCTTTCTTGGCATCTTTCTTGTCATCTTTTTTCACATCTTTCTTGGCTTCATCCTTTATTTCACCTCCAGGCTTCTTTTCATCTTTTTTACTCCCCTTCTTTGAATCTTTCTTTACATCTTTCTTGGCATCCTTTGCTTCATCACCTTTCTTTGCATCTTTACCCTTCTTTTCACCTTCTGAATCAGAGGTCGTATCTTTGCCGGTCTTTGAATCCTTCTTACCTTTTTTGTCATCCTTCTTTGCGCCTGGTTTTTCACCTTCAGATTCTGAAGCTGAATCCTTGCCCTTACCTGTTTTTGCATCTGGTTTTCCATCTTTAGTTTCTTTACCCTTATCTTTGTCTGTCTTTAAATCTTTCTTATCTGTTTTTGCTTCTGGTTCTGAATCTGATGTGTCCTCTGCTTTCTTGTCTCCTTTAACTTTCTTAGTCAATTTTGGGGATGAAGGTTTCTCTGAAGGTGCTCCTTGAGCATCTCCCTTGGGAGACAGAACTGGTTTTTGTGGAGGCTTCCTCCTGGCAGCTAAATAAACAGATGGTCTCTCAGAAATTCTCATCAAAGAACGGTACATCCATAATGGTCGCCTGCGACCTCTTAGTTGTTCTTCATCGATTTTCTGAAATATTGGTTAAAATAATAATGAGCAATTTGTGGGTGAGTCACACAGTTTTTATTAATAGATACCAAATATATTTTAACTTCAACCATGAAAATATTTTAGATTTTGCTCAAAAATTGATAAATTATAGATTTCATAGTTTATTCTGCTTTACAAAATTTCCTCTTTCTTTAAACTAATGGAAAATCGTGCCTTATTTAGGTCCTACTTTCAATTTAGGGGATTTTTATATTTCCCTCAAGATTTTATGTTAAATTGGTACAGACCTCCATTGATTCATGATATGTCAGAACCTCTCTTGGCAATCGGGAGAGCTTTTTTTTTTTTTTCCTTCTGACTTGGTGTTCTTAGAATTCTTAGAATATCTTGCCCATCCTCCATTTCTAGACTAACTCAGAAACTAGCTATTCTCTAAGTTTCAGGTTAAGGCATAATTTTGTGTCTATTGTTATTTGCAAAGTCTCTGGAAGTTATAATGCTACCTGTGGTTAAAGGTAAAAGCCTGAAATCCTCTTGCTTAGAAGGATATAAATCAAATATCATCAGATAGGTAATTGAAATAATAAAATGTGTAACAGTGCATGTTAATTTGAGAGAAATGTTACATTATGTTTCAATTCCTAATTTAACATTTGTAAAAACTAAATGGCAAAAATAGCTCATTTTAGCAGAAATGTTAACAAACAATAGAGAAATAAATTCAGTAAAAAAAAAAAAAAAGCAAAAAAAAGAACTTTGATCACTACTGATGGGATACATTTCCTAAAACAAACAAGAGTTGATTATACGTTTATTTAGTGAAAACATTTCTTTGAACATTTGTATATCCCATATTGACTTCAGAAACATTGGGAAATATTTATCTGCCAATACTTATAATCATGAATTCTATTTTACAGGAACTGAGGAAAAATTGAAACTTCATCAAAGTATAATCTAATCCTATGACTCTAATAAAGGAGTTTCTCCAGCTAGGGAAAATTTGCTAAAATTTTATACTAACTGTAAAATTAGGGTCTCCAGATTTCTGTGCTTCTTGGACATATTTTTTTTAATAATGTGAGGTTATTTAATAATATAAAACAAGGAGGACAATTGTATACAATAAAATGCAAATAAAATATTTCTATTTTTTCCAAGTAATAGAATTTGAATTATCTTTAACTGTGCTGCCAATATGGCACTTAACAGCCACAGGTTAAGTTTACTGTACTTTAACTTAATTTAATTTAAATGTAAAATTTAATTCCTCAGTCACACTAGTCTCAATTCAAATGTTCAATAGCCACATACACTAGAAAGATACAAAATAGTCTCATCTCTGAAGAAATTGTGTTGGTGAGCTCCAACTATAGCACATATAACTATACACATATAACTAATTCTTAATGAGTAATTATTAATTATTTATTACTAACATTTATATGATTTTTTCAGTACTTACAGTAGCTGCATTGTCCTGCATTTGAGAAGGTTTTGATCTCCTTTTTGTTCCTGGCCGTTGTGGTTTGGGAAAAACCAGGGCAAAGTGTTGCTGATTCCATGATTTTTTGCTTAATTCACTGACTATAATAAGAAAGATAAAACATACACTTTGGCATAAATAGTTAGAATTTAATCAGAAGGGAAAAGGAAGTAAGTGTAATACATATCATACAAATGAACAAAGAAGTAATTCAAATAATGGCTTCATATATTTGGTATTATTTGAAATTTTCTCTTATTAAATATCAATATAAGCAAATAAAAATTTATTTTTCTATTCTGATCAGTTGTACAGATAACTATATAAAATATTCATTGCAAAACTAATATAGTCTATAATATAAATAAAAAGAAACAGTTTTACTACTTCATTTTGCATCTGTCTCTTCCAGTCTAGGTTTTCGCTTCATTCTTTTAGTTAGAATACAATTCTACTGAGAACAAAAATACATTAACCACTTCTGTAGCCCCTAAAGTACTGAGCACCAATGTCTGGCATAAAATATTCAGCAAATATATGATTGAATCTAAGTGCTAAGGCTTCAGATCTTCTTAGTTTGTAATCATTTTCCTAGCTACAAGAGTAAATGCACCCAAGAACTGCATTGATATAGGAGATATATATAATGAGGAAAATTGACAAATAAAAAGTCTATAGAAAGGTGACTGGGAGGATAAATTTACTTGAAGCTATAATAGAAATAATTAAAATATTTAAAGTCACCAATTAGACCAATGAGAGAGTTCATCACTATATTTAAATATTTGTAGTATTACTGTGTGAAGAAAATAGACTTTTCTTGTGAGTTTCCTGAAGACAATATCAGGATCCATAGAAAATAATGTACAGAAGGAAAATCATGTCTTAGCTCAATATATGAGGGAAACCCACATATTTGAAGTCCTTGAAAATCACATAAGTCTGCCTTGTTTAGTAATGAAATTTTTGGCCAATTATAAGCCAGATACAATCTATCAGGTATGCAGTAGAAGAGATAGCTGACACAGATGAGAAGTTGTTTACCTAATTTCTACATTGCCATATATGAATTTTATCATTGTGAGGTAAGTCCCATCTATGCCTACTTTGTAAAGCATTCTTATCATAAAAGGGTGCTGAATTTTGTTGAATGCTTTTTCTGCATCTATTGAGAGGATCATATGGTATTTGTTTTTACTTCTATTTATGTGATGAATTACATTTATAGATTTGCATATGTTGAACCATCTCTGGGATGAAGTCCACTTGATTACGATGGATAATTTTTTTGATGAGCAACTGAATTCGATTTCCTAGGATTTTATTGAGAATTTTTGCATCTATATTCACAAGAGATATTGGTCTGTTGTTTTCTTTTATTGTTGGTTCCTTTTCCTGGCTTTGGTATCAGGGTGATGTTGGCTTCATAAAATGTGTTGGGAGGATTCCTTCCTTCTTGATGTTGTAGAATAATTTGTGTAGCATGGGCACCAGTTCTTCTTTGTAGGTCTGGTAGAATTCAGGTGTGAAATCATCACGTCTGGGACTTTTATTTTAGGAAGGTTTTTTACTACTGTTTAAATTTAGGTAATTGATATTGGTCAGTTCAGTAATTTTATATCTTCCTGATTGAGCTGAGGGAGGCTGTGTGTTTCAAAGAATTTGTTCATTTCCTCCATATTTTCAAGTTTATGTGCATAGAGATTTTTATAATATTCAGAGATGATGTTTTGTATTTCTGTGATATCAATTGTAATTTCTCCTTTTTCATTCCTAATGGAGATTATTAGAGTCCTTTTCTTTTAATTGCTAATCAGCACTCCATGGTACTATACATATACCACATTTTGTTAATCTACTCATGACCGTTGTCCTCTGACTTGCTTGCATACTTGATGATAAGTACGTTCTCATTCTTATCTTTGTTCCTCTGTATATAATGTGCCTCTGTCCTCATTTTTTTTTTTGTTTCAGGGTATTATGAGGATACAAACATTTTGGTTACATTTTATGTCTTTGCCCCACCCAAGCGAGAGTCAGAGGCATGCCCTTCCCTTCACAGTGAGCATTGTAGAGTCCTTTCTTTTCTGCTTTTCATTAATATAGTAAGAAGCATATCAATTTTGTTTATTTTTTCAAAGAACCAACTTTTTGCTTTATTAATCTTCCTTATGGTTCTTCAATTATCAATTTAATTTAGTTTTGCTCTGGTCTTTGTAATTTCTTTTCTTCTGCTGGGCTTGGGATTGGTTTGCTCACCCTTTTCCAGATCTTTGAGATGATTCGTTAAATTGTTTATTTGTGATCTTACTGTCTTTTGGATGTAGGCAGTTATCACTATGAATTTTTCTCTCAGAAATGCTTTAGCTGTATCCCACAGATTTTTAATAACTTGTGTCCCCTTTTTCATTTAGTTCAAATAATCCTTTGATTTCCATCTTAATTTCTTCCTTGACCTATTGTTCAGCAGTAGGTTGTTTAATTTCCATAACTTTGTGTAGAGATGAATGTTTCTGTTGAAGTTGATTTCTAATTTTATTACACTGTGGTCTGAGAAGATGCCTGGTATTTCTATTTTTATAAATTTGTTGAGAAATGTTTTGTTCCCTAGGATGTGATCAATCTTAAAGAATGTCCTGTGAGCTGATGAGAAGAATGTGGTTTGGTGGTTTTTGGGTAGAATGTTCTGTAAATGACAGTTAGGCACATATATATCATAAACCCACAGCCAATAATATACTGAATGGGAAAAAATTCGAAGGATTCTCACTTAGAACTAGTACCAGAAAAGGTTGCCCACTATCACCACTTCTATTGAACATAGTGCTGAAAGTCCCAGGGCAGTTAGACAAGAGAAGGAAATCAAGGATATCCAAATGGGGGAAGAAACGGTCAAACTTTCACTCTTTGCAGACCTTATATCTAGAAAACCCCAAAGATTCTGCCAAGTGGCTATTGGAATTGATCAATAAGTTAAGCAAAGTCTCAGGTACAAAATCAGTGTACACAAATCAGTAGCATTTGTATACACCAAGAACAGTCAAACTGAGAACCAAATCAAAGACTTAATACCTTTTGCAATAGCAACAAAGAAAATAAAAATGCCTGGGAATATATTTACTTTAGGGCATGAAGGACCTCCACAGGGAGAACTATGAAACACTGAAGAAGGAAATAGCAGAGGACAAAAACAGATGGGAAACCATACCATGCTCATGGATCGGCAGAATCAACATGGTTAAAATATCTATACTACCCAAAGTGATCTATAGATTAAATGCAATCCCTATTAAAATACCAACATCATTTTTTGCAGATATAGAAAAAATAATCCTACACTTTGTATGGAACCAGAAAAGACCTGACACAGCAAAAGCACTCTTAAGCAAAAAGAACAAATTGGGAGGCATCAATTTATCAGACTGTAAGCTATACTACAAGGCTATAATAAATAAAACTATGTTACTGGCACAAGAATAGAGACATAGACCAATGGAACAGGACTGAGAACCCAGACAAAACCATTGTCATATAGCCATCTGATTTTTGACAAAGTGGACAAAAACATACAATGGGGAAAAGAATCCCTCTTCAATAAATGGTGCTGGGAAAATTGGATAGCCACATGAAGAAGACTGAAACAGGATCCACACCTCTCACCTCTCACAAAAATCAATTCACAATGGATAACAGACTTAAACCTAAGGCATGATACCATAATAAATCTAGAAGAAAATTTGGAAAAACTATCATAGAAATTGGCCTAGGCAAAGAATTGATGAAGAAGACCACAAAAACAATCACAGCATCAACAAAAGTAAATAAATGAGACCTGATCAAATTAAAAAGCTTCTACACAGCAGAAGAAACTATCACTAGAACTAATTGATAACCAATAAAAGGAAGAAATTGTTTGCATGCTATACATCGGAAAAAGGACTAATAACTAGATTTTATATAGATCTCAGGAAAATCAGCAAGAAAATATCAAACAACCACATTAAAAAGTAGGTAAAGGACATGAAGAGAAACTTTCCAAAGGAAGATAGATTAATGGCCAACAAACATATGAAAAAATGCTCAACATCTCTAATTATCAGGAAAATGCCAATCAAAACCACACTGAGATACCACTTAACTACAGTGAGAATGCCTTTTATCAAAAAGTCCCAAAATAATAAATGTTGGCATGAAGGTAGAGAGATAGGAACACTCATACACTGCTGGTGGGATTGAAAACTAGCACAACCTCTGTGGAAAGCAATATGGAGATATCTTAAAGAGCTAAAAGTAGAACTACCATTGATCCAGCAATCCCATTACTGGGCATCTACACAAAAGAACAACACTATCTATAAAAAAGACATTTGCACTCGAATGTTTATGGCATCACAATTCACAATTGCAAAGATGTGGAAACAGCCCAAGTGCCCATGAATACATGAGTGGTTTAATAAAATGTGATACATGTATTCCATGGAGTACTACTCAGCCACAAAAATCAGTGGTGAACTAATATCTTTTGTATTATCCTGGATAGAGCTGGAGCCTATTCTCGTAAGCAAAGTATCCCAAGAATGCAAAAACAAGTACCACATGTACTAACCATAAAATTGGTACTAATTGATCAACACTTACATGCACATATGGAAGTAGCATTCATTGGGTGTCAGGCAGGTGGGTGGGGGAATAAGGGGATGGGTATATTCACACCTAATGGGTGTGATGCACTGTCTGGGGATGGTCACTCTACCTCTGTCTTGGGTAGTTCAAAGGCAATGTATGTGACCTAAATGTATTCCTGTAATATTTTGAAATTAAAAAAAATATATAAAAGAAGAAAAAAGAAAAAGAAACAATTTCTACATTGCTTTTCAACTGTAAGATTATTTGATTGTATGATTTCTCACATACAACTATGTCCATCTTTATGTTGCTGAACTTATTTCCTTAAAACTTCCTTGGATTTAAAACAACACTAAATATATTTAAAAGGTATTCACTGAGCCCATGAGAATGGCTCCCTGGGAAATAAAAAGATGATTATTAATTCTATTCCATGGCTGTTTTGCTTTCTTCTCTTTGAATGGAGGATATAATCACTTATCTTTAAAATTAATCATGCATGTTTTACAATAATTATTGAACTCTTTCTTACCTGGAATGTAATTATCATATGTCCCAAAGTTTATTTTTTGGCTATTAAAATAAAAGGAAAATGTTTTCATTCATTTATACAAAATCACTGTATTTAATGATAATTACTATACATAAACATTTTCAACCAACAACTGGAGAAATATTTTGCATCGGAGCTGCATTATTATGTAATTATCCCCATTACAGTAGTGATAAGCAAATGTATTTTCAAACTTCAACAGAACCAAACCACAATTTACCAAATACTCATATATATATGTACTTAACATATAATGGATATATAACAGATATATAAACTCAGCAACTTGCTCATTTGAAATATATACATTTTTAGTTGCAAAACGGTGTTTGAATTATTTTCGCACCTCATATTCCAAATTCTCTTGTAATTGAATTTCAAACAAGATACTACTTTATAAACACTATGCTTAAGCAAAAGGAGGCCCTCAAATATTATCAAAACTTCACCAATTCCAAATTATTAAATGGCATATGTGAGAGTCTTTCAATATGTGTGTGTGTATGTGTCAGTGTGCACCATAAATATTAATAAGGAATTTCATTGTTTTTGTTCTCTAAGAAAATCCAAAAAATAAACTAAGTTGAAAATTATTTTTCATTTATAAATTTCCATTTGTTTTATTACTATATAAACATGTTTTTTTTCCCATGAAGGACAATTTTATAATTTAATATTTATTTATTTGTAATGGAGGCCAATCATAAGACCTGATAAAGAAATATTGTTTCATTATATTACAGACATAGAGCCATCATCGATCATAATGAATTTGAAACTTACACACACACACTTATATAATGTTTTATTTATTTTGACAATATGTATACTAAGAATTAAGTACATAAAAACAGTATCTTGATACCTTGATTAAAAAAATGAAGTCCACAGCATGAAATTTGGCACATATTTGTTGCTCTATAAAAATTTGAATTGCATAAAATTTAATATTTGTTGAGCAATATGCTATCCAGCCCAGTGTTTACTTAACTGAGTACATGTACCGAACTTACTTGCCCCACTATATCTGAATGTCTAAGTTTGAATCCAGCCAATATACATCTATACACTGCTAAAGAAATTTTGCTTCTCAACAACTTCTGTATTCCAAATGCCTTGAAAGAGAAAGTATTTCAGTTTCATGAAACAATACTGTTAAACTTGACATTTTTAAAATGGTACATAGAAATTATTCATTAATTTCTTGTATAACCTCTAGGGCATATTCTTTGATCACCAAGTAATTGAATTAGAAAGCAATAATAAAATCATCTGCAAAATGCATAAATATTTAAAAAACAAATAGCTCCTTCTAAAAAACAAATGGCCAAACAGAAATCACAATACAAATCCATTTTAAGAAGAAATTGACCAATCACATATTAAAAATTATGGACTACTGCTAAAAGTGCATAGAGAAGAATTTATAGTATTAATGCTTTGTATTAGAAAAAAAATAATGTTTTAAATCTCTCTATTAAAATTAGGAAAATAGTATGAAGAAAAATGTAGAGGAGGGGGAAATATGATCCAACTCATTTTTAAGACTAATATAAATAACCCAAACCTCCCAAGTTTTTATTTTCAGAAATATATATTACAGATGAATACCCTCCATTAACATAGATACACAATTTCTTAAAATTTAACAAAAAAAAGGAAGTAACATTCACTCATAATAAAAAAAAAATTCTAAGAAAACTGGGAACAGAAAGCATAGTCCTCAAATGGATAAAATATATCTGGACAATACCTACTGTTAAAATCAAACATAATGGTAAAATGTTGATTGTCTTTCCCTATAAATCAGAAATAAGACAAATATGCTCACTCCTACCATGTCTATTCAACATTGTAGTCTCGACTCTATTTTGTTGCTTAAGAAAATAAAAGCATCAGATTGGAAAAGAATATGTAAAATTGTCTTTTATGTAGAGTATGTGATTGGATAAATAGAATATCCAATGACATCTACATGAATAATTATTAGACATGATAAGCAGATATAGTAAGGTTATATAATACAGAGTCTAATTACATAATTAATTATACTTCTATATACCAGGAAAATTGAAAGATATAAATTTAAGAAAATTATATAATTCTCAATAACATAAAAACAAATTATATAGAAACAAGGTTATTCAAATATATACAAGACCTGCATAAGAAATATAAAAATTTTCCTCAGGAAAATGAAGAACAAGAAGAGGAAAACAACCAAAAAGAGAAGTATAGTAAAAGACTTAGACACAATATTTATAGCAGCTTTATTCACAGTAACCCAAAAACTAAAAACAAGTGCCCATCAACCAGGAGAATGGATAAACTAACTGTGGTATATTAATGTAATAAAATACTCCTCAGCAATCTAAAAAAATGAATTACTGATATGTGTCACATATTTTAGGCAAGATATTTTATAGTAACGGAACAAACATTTATCGGAGAGAGGCAAGGTGCATTGACTGGAATCTGGCACAATGTAACTTTATGGTATGATCAAAATTTTCTATGTATTAATATTTTTTACGGTCAATTAAATTAGGGTTAGTGACCATTTGATAAATTTTGATTTCTTGCATTTTTTCTAAGAAGAATTTATAGGAACCCAAAATAGCAATGATCAAAATACCACAGTCCCCACTCACTATGTAAATTTGCATATGTCATAAGCAATTAAGTTAATTTAATCTTTTGGACTAGACGGCATTTTCCCACCCTCTCCCTCAAGTTGGGTTCTGCTGGTGAGAACATATCTCTTTTCTTGCCTCTCTGGGACAGTCAAGAAATTCTCTAGATCATGATGCATTTGGATTCAATATTTGACATTTTTTATTTTAAAAAATCATAAAAAATGAAGTTTATTCCTTATTAGTTTTTTAAATGTTTTATTTTGAAGCATTTTATATGATTGCAAATATATTTCCATTGTTTTAAATTAAGTCCTCCAAGACTAAGATCTAATTTAATGACTTACCCTAAGAAGAGAAAAAAAATGTCACAATTAAGTCAAAAAGATATTTTTTCTCACTGTGACTAGGGCTTCAGTTAAAGTCTCTAGATATATACAATGAAACACAGTAATTAATAACTCATATTACTCAAGATGAAATGGAATGTAGAAGCCAAAATTTCACCGCACTTCAGACCTTTCATTCAATCATTTTAAAATCTTTTTAAGTATCTGTAAGTTTTCTGAAGTAAAGAAGGTATTTCATTTTCAGCAATGTGGAATATAATGTATTTGCAACTTAGGGAAGCTAGGTTTGTGTTTTCCTAAATAAAAAGTTTACATTCCAGTGTAGGAAATATGTGGGACTTTATTTTCTTAAAAGACAAAATCTGTTTTTTATATTATTACCATAAAAAGTTTTTTAAATGGGTAAATGTTTAACCAACTTTGTATTTCTTACTTTTTTCCATTTCAGTCTGAAATAGTTTTAATATAAATTCAAAATTCACTTGCCTTTACTTTCATCTGTGACTATATCTCTGCTTGGATGTGTTTTAAAAATGTATAAGAAATTAAAAAGTCAAGGGTTTTAAACAATCTGATATCTCCCCTAGTTTGTAAATTGTCAACAGACCTCCCGTTTGTATAAATATCACCAGGTACACTGCCAGATGACTGTAGATTTTTGGATTTTATACAAGCTGCAGGGAAAATAAGACCATAAAAGATGTGGTAGAAAGTTTTCCAGGGACTGACTGCAGCCTGCATCATTCTTCTTGTATTTGTCAGAGGAATCTTTGTATACAGGCAAAGGTCAACTTCCTCATGGTTATTGTTTGGCTGAGGGATGGCTCTATGTGGGGTAAAATTTTCTATCTTTCACTAATATTTTCTGGAGCAGTTTTTCTCAGCATAGGTTTATTTTGAACCTCCCTCCCTGAGGACATTTTGCCATGTTTGAAGACATTTTGGTAATCACAACTGTGTGTGTGTGTGTGTGTGTATGTGTGTGTGTGTGTGTGTGTGTGTGCATGTGATAATACTGACATCTGGGGGTAGAGACTAGGAATGCTGCTAAATATTTTTAAATGCATCTTACAATGCACAGAACGCTGTCTAACCCTTTCTCAGCCTCTGACCACCTCCCTTTCCCACTCCGAAAGTTTTCTGGCCTAAAATATGGGTAATGCCAAGGTTGATAAACACTTTTCTAGATTAAAGTGAATCCCTAGGTCGGGACAGTAAGGAAAGACTTTGTTAATGCTGCTCAAGGGAGAGAAAAATATAAAATATACAGTAGAGGTGAGATCAGAAAGCTAACACTGGAAGTTTAAATGTTCATATTTTTAGGCACCCTGTCTGATACCAAATTTTTGTGAGAACATCTCCCACTTCCTTCACAAGTCTTAGTTCTATTCAACATTAGAAATGGAAGGACTGAGTTGATTAACACAATCTGAGTTGGAGGCCAAGGCAAAAAGAGGTAAAACTATTAAGTGGAGTAGTTAAGGTTTAAATAGAGCAAAGTTATTAAAGAGGAGTAAGTGGGGAGGGGGAAACTGAGCTCAAAGAGGAAAATTTTCTTTATCAGGTTCAAGTTGATATCCATGGGCACGGAAATGTTACATCTGAAACTAAGGCTCTGTCATTCTTAGAAGAACTCAGAGAAAAGACAAATTGTTTTCTGCATCTTAAATTCTCTGTATTAAATGAATTGGCAGTTGTGACTTGAATCCAAAAAATACACTAATTTGTTTTAAGGAATTTTGTGTGTGCTGCTAATGGTGAGGCCATTTGATTACGAGTTCTATCACATTTTCCTTCTAAAATAACAAGAGAGTTTTGAGATTACATTAGAATAACACCATAAAGAATCATAAAACTAAAAATAGGTTTTCACACATTGTGATAAAGTCTTGTGAAAGCTATGCAATGCTTTAAATATTTTAAAGCAATAATGAACGTACAGTGTATTTCTGGTATGTTAGGTGCCCAAAGGCAGTTTACTGCTGTGCAGCGGTCATGAAGTCATTTGGCCTCTAAAGCAATCATAACAAATGCATTCAAAACTTATCAAAAATTGCCCTTTAAAGTAATGTAATAGAAAAGTAGACACAAGTGCCTATGGAAAGCCTATTTTATTTTCAAAATTTATATTTCGTCTCTTCTTTAACAGTACCCAGTCACTGTTAAAGAAAGAAAAAGAAAACTCAGACACACTTTTCTTTATATTTCAAAATTTCATTCCTTTATCTTTGTTCCATGCCCTCTGTAAAAATGTATGCATAATAGAAAAGTGTTCTTTGGCAACCTTTTATAAGCACAAAATAAATTAAGTATAAGCAAACTACTGTCATCAAACTTACTTCTCATGTCTGGATAGTCTACTTTACATTAAAAAGTACTTTTGTACACTCAGTATTTCTCAAGGGAAAACACAATTAGCATTTGGTTGGTCTTCTTGGGAAGGGCTGACCTACTTATTAACTAAAGATTAACACTCCTGACTTATGCCCTCTGTAGCTCAATAACACTTTTCTGTCATTGTCACATACAAAAAAAATTGTTCCCAGAAATTTCCAAATGACTCCTAAGGGTCTGAAAATCCTCTGATTAGGAATCATGAATTATTTTATTTTATGTTCCCCAAAATACAATGTGATGGGAAATAATGTAAGAAATACATTATTCTTACATTAAAAGAATAATATAAAAAAAAGACATCAGAAGCTATGTATCTGTTTTGATCTTGGATCTAAACAACTTTTGATGTTGCTTCAGAACATATATTTTTGCTTAAACACATTGTCTCTTGCTTATCAATGGCAAAACCATAATAAATAAAAATGTCTTCACACTAAAGAGGATAAATATAAAACTAACGATTATTTCAGTTATTTTAAAACATAAAATTTGACAAATTTGACTTACAATCTTGGTACAGACATTATTGCCACCTCTTACTTGCCAGGACTTAAGTATGTTAATTCAAATTAGTGATGTTGATAGGTGACATCATAAAGAGACCAAGAGCACTGGGAATTAAAGGGGAAAACCAAGAAAAGACACTTGTGTTTTATGCTCTTTAAAATTCTAACGTTAATGCTTAGAATTAAAGGATAATCTTACTCCTTATTCCAGACTAAATTTAGCTGGGAGTTTTAAAAATAACAAATTGATTTTATATCTTAATAAAATATTTGTTTTAATTTTCATGTGGTTATGATGTATTGACATATGGGAAAAAAGATAAATCTAAACATTTATCCATGAAGATCAGTTGTAATCTACGTTTCCTTACATACATGTAAGTTTTGTTAAATCCTTTGCATAATTTTATATTTCCTTTTTCTATCTTATGGCTAGCTCATCGATATAAAATTTAAACAATAAATTTATTTATTAACTTTTTGAAGGCTTATTGAACTTATAAACATAAGGTCAGATTTGAGTTAGTACACTTTTAGTACATGTATAATTCCACCTCATTAATAAATGAGTACAAGTACTGTATAGAGTGTTATTTAAACATGTCTTATTTAACTCTTTTTAGAGTATGTCAACTAGATTTTTTTCCTCAGGGAAAAATTTTCATTAAACTTCAGCTATTGTAAGAGATAAACTACAAAAATGTCAGTGGTTTGACTCAAGGAAAGTTTCTCACTCATGTCTCAGACCATGGTTAGTTCTAGCGGCATTGATGTTAGGGTAGGAGTCTTCCCTAATTTAGATTTTGGTGAGCTGATTGCTTCTCTCTCTTCTGACTTAACAATATTCATACCTACAGCTATTTCTTACAAAGTACTGATACCATAAGCAAAATATAATTTTTAAATCTACAATATTTCATTTAGCATTTTATATTGGGGTGGGGGCCTTCCAAAATTTAGATTTCCGTATTTCGATTGCTTCATTATCTACTGATTTAAAAATATTGTTACTACTGATGTTTTCCTGAAAAGTGGTGATTTAATAAACAAAGTGTAATTTCTAAATCTACAATATTTTATAGAGAATTTTATAATATAGTTTTTTACCTGGCTTATGAAAATACATATACCTAATTCATTTCTTTTGTCAGCATACAATAAGATCCAAATCATGTCTGGGCAGCCAACAATGCTTGCCTTCTGCACTATTACCTCTAGAATAAATCTCTCATTGTCATTCTTAATTACATGTGTATGATCTACTAAGATCTTAGAGAGACAGCGATATTTTTGTAATGAGCGTGTGTTAGTCTTCTATTGCTACTTAACAAATTACCACAAACTTAGTGGCATAAAGCAACATTCATTCATTTTCTCATCATTCTGTAGTTCAGAAGCTCAAGCAAGTTCAACTAGATCTTCTGCTCAGGGTCTTAGAAGACTAAAATTAAATTGTCAGCTGGATCGGGTCTTACCTGAAGGCTCTGAGGAAGAATCAGTTTCCGAGAACATTATTAAGAACATTATTTCAGTAGGCAGAATTTTAGTTCCTTGTGACTTTAGTTTTGATTTCTCTGTTTTTTTTTTTTTTTCTTGCTATCAGCTATGGTCTGCTTTCTACTCCTAGAAGTTACCCACATTTCTTCTCACATCCCCCCCTACATCTTCAAACCTGCAATATTTCATTGAGTCCAGAGGCATTGATGTTGGGGTAGGGGAGTGATTTAAATCATAGTTCAAATCGCTTTTATCTTTTTTCTGCCTTCTTCAACCACTACCAGTTGAAGAAAGTTTTGTCTCCTAAATGGCTCACGTGATTAGATTAGGCCAATCTAGATAATTTCTCTATCTTAAGGATCAATTGTAGATCATAACATGGTATATCATGAGAATGATATTTTTCATATTCACAAGTTCCACCTATACTCAAGAGGAAAGGTTGTTAGGAAACATTCTTAGAATTTTGCCTGCAACAAAGCCAAAGTTAGACTAAAAGATTGCTTTAGTTTTTGAAGCTTGATAGAAATATGTCAGGCTCATATATATGCTTTTTAGTATGTCTTAAGATATTATTGATGTCTACCTGGCATCAACACTATAATCACAGACAAGCATTTTTGTGGTTGATTTTTAAAAGGACTTTTAGCTTAGTAGTCATGTGCTCAAACATAAATAATCTAATTTTTAAATATATACATATATATTTCAAGTGTTTTATAGGTTATAAAATTATCAATATACATTAACTCATTTATTTCCTATAATAGCACAGTAAAAAGTTTAGGAGAGGTGGTCCTTGATATTTATAAGAGATGTTTCCTGAGATTTTTGCAATATGTTATCAACTCAAAAACATGGCTTATAATTTCCCCCTTAAAATTCCTACATATAACTAAAATTGTTTATTTAGGCTTGTAATAATTTCAGTGACTTCGTGGTCCACATATTTATATAAGCATGTACATAAAAATCTACATAT
Source organism: Avahi laniger (assembly GCA_963575035.1). NCBI lineage: Eukaryota > Metazoa > Chordata > Mammalia > Primates > Indriidae > Avahi > Avahi laniger. Next base: position 35,515 of record CAUYSK010099291.1, read on the forward strand.
GTACAATTTGTGTATCTTCCTATTAATCCATCTATCCTTCCATCTGTGTGTCATCTATTTATCACACTCTGCGTTGCAAGAAGATTTAAGACAAGTAAAAAGGGCATATAAATGTAGAAGTAACCCTATTAAATGCATTCTGAGACATTTTACATAGTATAATAGTTTGCTTCATTTTAAAGTGTTATTTTATTTATAACTGACATGTAAGAATTGTATATATGAGGTACAATGTAAGGTTTCAATGCATATGTATACATACAGTATAATGATCAGATCAGGGTAATTAACCTGTCCCTCATTTTAAACATTTTATCTGTGGTGATAACATTCAAAATCATCTCTTCTAACTATCTTGAAATATATAATACACTAGCATTAGCTATAGTCACCCTACTGTGTAATAGAATACCAGAAATCATTTTTCTTGTCTAATTTTACCTTTGTACCCATTGTCCATCCTCTCCCCATACAGCCCTTTCTCTATTCTCCTCAGGCTTTGCTAACCACTGTTCTACTCTCTACTTCTATGAGAGTTTGAGATCATTTGGAGTTTCTGATTTCACTTAAAAAAGTATCCTGCACATCCATCCACACTACTGCAAAAGACAGCATTTCATTTTACTTTATGGCCAAATAGCATTCTTGTGTGTGCGTGTGCGTGTACCTCATTTCTCTTATTCATTCGTCTACACATGGACACTTAGATTCATTCCTTGCCTATTGTGAATAGCACTGCAATAAACATGGAAGTACAAATATCTCTTTGACCTACAATTTCATTTCCTTTAGAAATTGACTTTAATATCTATGGGATATTAGATATGAGATTGCCGTATCCGTTCTAATGTTACTTTTTGAGGAAATTCCATACTATTGTCCATAATGGCAGCACTAATTTACATTTCTACCAACAGTCTATAAGTTCCTCTTTCTTCATATCATCACCAGCATTTATTTTTTACCTTTTGATGATAGCCATTCTAAATATGAAGTGATATCTCATTCTCATTTTCATGTGAATTTTTGATGATTAGTGATGTTGAGAATTTTTATGTACTTATTGGCCATTCATTTATATTCTTTTGAGGAATGTCTACTTAGGACTTTTGTCCATTTTTATATTAAATTATTTGTTTTTTACTATTAAGTTGTTTGAGTTTTTTGATATATTCTGGATATTAACCCCTTGCCAGATGCATAATAAATATTTTATCCCATTCTGTAGGTTCTATCTTTATTTATTTCTTTTGCTTGTTAGAGTTAATACTAATGCTTGCCAGTTAGCATCACTTTAGAGTTATGAACAACTAGAATTAAGAAAATTTGAAACATCCATATCTACATACATAACTATGTGTATCTCTATATATAACTATAACAATTGTATAACTATCTCAGTTCACCAAAACATACCATCATTTTGAGTTTACAACAGAAGTTTGTTGTGGCTAGAATTGTTTTGTTTGTTTTGCTTTATTTTATTTTCCTTCTCTAGTGAGAAAAATTATCTTGGATTGTCCAATAAAGCATACTGGATGAAAGAGAATTGAGAGGTCTTCACATTGAAGAAATCTGTGTACTTTAGTAACAAAAATATAAAATTCGAACAAATCAAACAAGTCACTATTAATAACAATAAAATAAATAAATCTTTAGTAAAATAAAAAACAGCAATTTATGAGTATTAAGGACAGTTATTGTCATTTGAGATTTACATTATAAAATTAACATATATACAATAAATTAGAGAACTGATTAATTTACCTTAAAATCTTATAGACTGGAAGAATTCTTTTACTCCCACTAAACCTAGTAAACAAATTAACTTCAGTGCTCATCAGGATCATCTGAGGAGGTTATAAAAAGACAGAATGGCCTGGGTGTGGTGGCTCATGCCTGTAATCCTAGCACTCTCGGAGGCCTAGCCAGGAGGATCACTTGAGCTCAGGAGTTCAAGACCAGCCTGAGCCAGAGCGAGATCCTAGTCTTTACTAAAAACAGAAAAAAATAGCTGGATGTGGTGGCGCATGCCTGTAGGCCCAGCTACTTGGGCGGCTGAGGCAGGAGGATCACTTGAGCCCAGGAGTTTGAGGTTGCTGTGAGCTATGATGATGACGCTGTACTCTAGCAGGGGCATCAGAGGAAGTCTTTGTCTGAAAAAAAAAAAAAAAAACAATACACAATGCTGGCCTCCAATTCCAGCACTTCTAGTTTACATGGTCTCCACGAGACCCAGGAATTTTCACTTCTAGCAAATTTCCAGGTGATGCTGATGCTGTTGCTCCTGGTACCACACTTTCAGAATCACTGATCTAGAACAGTCTTTATTCAATGAGGTGGCAGGCTGATCCAGGGGCTCCAGCACTTGACTTCTTTTGAAAGTGTGTTATCCCTGCAGTCGATGAGGCAATTAGATAATTGAATCGTGCATTTAGTTGTTCAGAGGAGTCATTCTTATAAACAAGCCTTTTTATGTGACTGTACCTATAGAGGGAGGGAATGGGCATGGTCATGTAAGCATATCAGTCTCTGATTGTTATATTTATTTGTGTAAGTTTAATTAATTATCTTTCCATTAAAAAAATTTGAGAGAGAGAGAGAGAAAGGAAAAGGAAAGCAAAATTCAAAAATTTAAAAGAATTCTCAACCCTCAACATAGAGACCTGATTTTGAGTTATCATGAATTCATGCAAATTCAGAAGCCATTGATCTGGTGACATCCTATGTCTAGACTTTGATATCTGTAATTTCTTTCAAAACTAGTCATTTTTGAAGTTTGTTTTAAGATAATTCTATAGCAACATTTTTAAATCCTATTTTCATAAAGATAGATATTAATGTTTTGGGCTAAAATTTAAGCAAAGTAAATTTAGTCTTTAAGAGCGATTTTCTTGTTTTATTAAATCCAGATTTATTAAGGTATTATTGACAAATAAAAATTGTATATATTTGTGGTATAAAACATGATATTTTGATATATGTATACATTGTAAAATTATTAAATCAAGCTAATTAACATATCCATCACCTCAGATACTTTTCATATTTTGTGGTAAAAACAAAATCTATTCTTTTAGAAATTTTAAGCATACAACACATTGCTATTATAATAATCATAGCTACCATTGCTGTACAAATTTCAAAAACTTATTCATTCTAACTGAAACTCTGCATCCTTTGACCAACACCTCTTTATTCCCTGCTGGCCATTTGTATGTCTTTTTTAAAGCAGTGTTTATTCAGGTCCTTTGCCTGTTTTATTTTTTTGTTTGTTTGTTTGTTTGAGTTAGTTGCTTCCTCAGTATTTGATTTGTCTGAGTTCCTTATATATTTTGAATATTAACCTTTTATCAAATATATTGTTGGTAAATATTTTCTCCCATTCTGTAGGTTGTCTCTTTACTCTGTTGTTTCCTTTGCTGTGCGGAACTTTTTAATTTGATGCAATCCTTAAAAGCAATTTTCTCTCAGTAGTAGTCAATTTGAAAAACTCAGTGCTCCCTAGCAGAAGCCCAGAGGAATAAATTGTTACCATCATATTAAATCGGTCCATGCTTTAGTGACAGGCTAACACCGGTTCTCTCATGGTACATGTTAAAATGGTAAAGTCAATATTTAGTACCTATGGGAAGAATATAAGGGAAAAATGAAGAATCAAACTTTGGTTTAGCCAGGGGAGTTGGAAGCCTGGGGAACAATTTTGGTTTTGCTGCTAATTCGACTTGGATAGAGGGACATTCAGCCAAAAGGACTATCTTACTTATATCCTGAACAATATAGCATACACACACACACACACACACACACAAACATATTTTAAAATACTTATATATGTTTATTATTTGTCTCAAGTGTTGAAAATCTAGTGAAGGAGAGGAAGCGAAATGAGTTATCCCAACATTTTTCTGTTATTATGGCCAAATCAAATGCAAACAAATGATTTAATGTAAAACCCTTTAGCAAAAAGAAATCTACAGAAAATAAACTATGAAATAAAGATTTTAATTACTACAAAATAAGCTTGTTTATTTTTATGGAAAAATGTATATTGAATGAAAATGACTCAGTAAATATCTCATAGTTGTATACTTGCAGTGAAAGTAACTATTTTAGTAAAATAATAATCATTACTGTTTATTGAGTGCAGCAGGTTTCATTATAAACGCTTTACGTGTATGATACTATTTAATGCTATAAGCAAGCTGACAAAATTGGTAATAATACTATTCCCTTTCAAAGCAAGGACAGGGAGGCATTCAGGTTCTTACCTTAGATCCCATATTTGAAGTAATAATTTGCATTGGGGTTCTAAATTAAACAGTCTGGCTCTCAGCTACCTATATTCTTAATCATATGATAAGCTGTCTCAATTATAAAAGTTTGGATATTTAAATGAAATAGAGACAACACAATTTACAATGCACCCTTCTTTTTTTTTTTTGCTGTTTCATTTGTTTTGTTTCATTTCTTATCAGACAAAGAAAAATGGAAACTCTTTGAAAGGAATAATTTAGCAAACATCATGAAGGCAAACTATCAACTCATTTGTTTGGGACAATTCTATTTTTAATTCCTTAATAAGTTTAAGTCCTACCTACTCTTTAAGCTGATTTGAGATAACTAATAAAATAAAGGAGAAACGTTTTTTTGTCTCAATGTAATTTAAGATTTTAATTTTGTAGAAAGATTTGTGGGCACAGTACTAAGCACAAGCACAATTCTATAATAAGGAACTGTTAGGATTTTTTCAGGGTCTAGTTAATTGATGACAAATCAATAGTTTTAAGTGACCTAGGATGCTAAAGAATGTATTGTTTAAATTCTAGACAATATTGTCCATATATAAGTAAGAGAAATATAAATAAATAAAATGGATGCAAAAGAAATACAGAGTATACAAAGTCACAGAAAATAAGAAATATATTCCATTTGGGTGGGAGTACTGGAAGGGATTTTATGAGTTTAATTGATAAGAGGTATATGAATTAGCAGATAAAATTTTGAAAAAAAGTAGAAATTATTGATTTTAAATCTCTTTTTAAGCCTAGGAATATATGTGAAATATATCATGAACATTTAAAAGATGTATTACCCTCGGTGATGTATACCCTTCAGTATTACCCTCGGTGAGCCCTGCGTCCTGGTATTCATGCCCTTGTGTAGTTCATCCTCCATGTTAAATAGGGCTGATCTTTGTCACCGGTAAGCTACTGCAAAGGGACAGTGTTGGTATGACCTATCAGCAGATAGGTCATAAACAATGTTGTATCTTCTACCTTGGTTTCTTAATTCTATTGCCCTGAAAGTAAATACTTGCTATATAATGAGAATGCTCAAGCATTCCTTAGGAGAGATTCCACATGGAAAGGAACTAAATTATTGACACCACCCTGCCAGCCATGTAAGTGAGTCACCTTGGAAGCAGATTCACCAACCCCACTCAAGCCTTCAGATGACTTCAACCCTGGTAGACATATGAAGTCAACATGAGTAACCTGGAGTCCAAATTTCCAGGCAAAGTGTGACCCACAGAAACTGTGAGAGATAAATAGTGGGGCATCGTTGCTTTATGCAACTCTGTTTTGTTGCAATTTGTTATATAGCAATAGAAAACTGATACAGATTTATATACCTGGCAGTGGGATGCTGCTTATTTTTTTAAAGGAATTTGTTAATGTGGCCTTTCTTCTAATGGAATGATAAAAATACATAGAGAACTCAAAGTTTTTAAGAGAATTTTACTACAGACATACCAGTAGTTTGGACTGAAGGGCACAGAGACAATCAAAGATGAAGAAGATGAAGAGACTTTTAAATCCCTAAACTTCCACAGGCAGGATTCAGGTAGAAAAACCTATTCAGCTTTAGACAGAGGCTACTGTTTATGGAAAAGGAAAACACACCCAAAAGGTGAAGTCAAGGGTCTAGAAAGCCATAACATTCCAGGCTTTGAGCCCACGTCAAAGAACTGCCTATATGTACCCTGTTATTTTTCATAAATATTGTGAATTCTTAAGTGCCTCCGTTTCCCTCCATTTTGAACAGGAGCGTTTGTGGCATTTATCCTATACCTGTTGAAACATTGTGTGTTGGAATTACTGGAGGCAAATATTTATGTTTTATTAAAAGTTGTTTAGATAAAGAATTATAATTGATGAGCTATACCCAAGAAGTCTCATCCAGGACTAAATCTGATTTAAATGAATAGATCCTGGACTTCATGCCTTATTCTGTAGTTTGTTGTGACATTTACAGGCCTTCAAGGGAGGTTTAGTGTTTTACATGTGGGAGTGATGTGAATTATGGGAGGTCAAGGGAGACTGTGATAGCTACTTTCCAAGATGGCCCTCAAAAATCCTAACCTAGTCCTGTTCATGCCCTTGTGTAGCACTCTCCAGTGCCAAATTGGACTGACCTGTGTGACCAAGAAGATTTTGTTAAATGATGGTATATAACTTTAATGGCTAGATCATAATAGACATAGGAGCTCCTGTGCTGGTCTTTTGCTGGCTCAAACTGAGAGAAGGCAGCTGCCATGCCATAAGCACACTTTAGCAGCCCTGTGGAAAGGCCTAGGAGGATACAAACCAACTTTCTAGCACCAATTTGCCAACCATGTGAATAAGCCACCAAGAAAGTGGATCTGTCAGCCCCAGTCAGACCACAAAATTACTGCAGCTCTGGTTGACATGCGATTAATACTTTATAGGAGAGCCTGAGTCAGAGCTGCCTAGTCAAGCTGTTCCTAAATGATGGAATGTATTACACAGCTATATATAACTGTGTAATATATATAATATATATAATAATATAATAATAATATATAATATATAATACATATATATTTCAACATTTTCTCCCTGACATTTTGATTGACACTTGGTCCAAACACAAAATAGTGACATACGTTTTTCTTAATACTAGTTTTGTTGAGTTTTTAAATTTTCACCAAATGTATAGTCTAAAAAGTAGTATATTATTTTATTGTGTTTTTCTGCTTAATAGATACATTGAATATTATTTTATTTGTAACTCATCATTTATAATATATTTTATTAATTATCATAATTTTGTGACTTTGCTGATTTTCTTAGTAACACTAGAGATTTAAGAGGTTAACTTTTTCCAATTGGTTTATAACATAAGATATATTAAGAACATTGCCACTTTATCTATTCTATAGTACGAAACTATTTGTCAGATTGTATTTTTTTATGTTAATGATTTTTTGACATAAAGAGGTCTTAATTATATCAGCCTATTTTTTTATATATGAAAGTCTGCAGGTGAAATTAGAAGATAAGGTACAATAACTCTTTACTTTCTATTGGTTTAATGTAGAGATCCCCCTCTTTATATATGTAGATGATAGAGATACATGATAGATAGGTAGGTATTGTACACAGACACATATACACGGAAACATATATAATAATCAACCATGTGCAGTTGACAATATTGAGGTTTCCAATCTATAAACAAAATACATATTTGCATTTTAGGTGTTTCTTATCCTGTATATGCAGCAAAGGTTTATAATTGTTATGGTTTTGTTTTGTTTTTTTATTTTGTTGTTTGTCGTTTGTTTTATTACAGCCCATTTTCCATGGAGGCTTTGGGTTGCTGGCCATTTTTGGAACAGAAGCATTACAGATTTTTTTAAAAGGTTATCTTTTGAAGCATATTTGTAGAGCACCTAGCCTTTTAATATAGACAGAATGCCTCCCTCCAGAGCATAAGGCTGATTTGTTTGCTTTCCAAGATAATAAACCTATTGTCTCTTTCTGGAGCACAGATTGAGAAGGCTTGTTGGAAATTTCCTTTAAGAGATTGGGGTTTCCTAAGCTTTGGCTTCCTCAGCTATAATCCACTTTGTATCTGGTTTCTGTCTAGGCCTCTCCCCATCACACTTGTAAAAGTACCCCCCAAATCCCACAAGGAACTGATGCAAACATGGAGCACATGCTATATGTTATTCTATAAATAATAAGTCCTTTGTTTCCAACCCGAGAGTTATTTATCTTTTTCCAGAATCTATGGAACTGTGGTAGGTTCAGTTAAATCTCAGGTCCTTCACAGTTTTGACATAAATCTCTAGGATAATGGTATCACTTTCACAGAATGATAATTCTGTGCCTATTTTCTAACATGTATGTTTTTCATGATTTGCTTTATTCAAAAACAATGTTGATTGTTGATGACTATCAGTTTCCTTTTTCTTAGTTTGAAATGTGCTTTACTAAATACCCTTTACACATGCTGTTATGTGTTTACTTTCCTTGTAACCTTCCTTAGTTCACCCATCATGTTTACCACCCTATCTTATCTTTCTTTTCATTTCAAATCTTCATATTGTCACCTGAGTTGATTCTACCTCAAAGGCTTTCTACTTATGCTTAATAGAGCTATTTTTCGTTTTATTTTATTGAAACTTACTAAACGTTCACTCATGTTTTAAGTTAATACTTGATCCTATAATGGATAACTTTTAGTGGTGTGCTTGAATTTTGCTCTTGTAGGATAATATTCTCTGGTAGCTTTCTTCAGACTATTTATGTTGAACATTAAGTTGCCCTTGAATAGGTTGTTTGTAATCATAAGCCTTTGATATCATGTTTGAACTTCCATCGTCCCTGCCATTATCTGCATCTCTGAGATAGCAATTCTCTTTTTCTGAATTACAACTGTGAGTGAAGCTTTAAATCCATAATTTTAAATTTCTTGCAGAGTTTTACCTAATATAGATTTATTATACTAAGCTTTTCACTTTTGCTATAACTTCCATTCATTCATTTACTCAAAATATAAGTATTGAACATCTGCCTAGTTTGGACATTGTGTTAATTGCTGAAGATAAAATGGTAAATAAAGCACACACAGTCTCTGATCTCTTGGAGTATGTGTTTAAGGAAGCAGGAAATATACAATAATCAAATAATCACAGAAATATATAATTGTCATAAGAATTTTAAATATAAGATGATAGAAAAAGCTGTTGTGTTTTGATGTCAAGAAAATGTTCTCCAAGAAAGTGACCATTGGCCTGACAGGTTAAGGAATAACAAATGATCTAAATTTTACAAAAGGAGGGAGGGAAAATTCCCTGAAGAAACAATGAAAACGGAATGATATTAGGCAGAAGGGGAGATATCATGTTTATAGAACTGAAAGATTAGCAGTGTGTATGGCTGAGGTACACAGAGGGAGAGGAAAGAAGCATGAGATGATTCTTAATATAGGTGGAGCCATGACCTTCAGGTCTTCATAGGCTAAATTAGTTTATTTATTTTTTTGTTTATTTGTTTGTTTATTCTTTCTAAAACCAGCAGGACACCATTAAGTGGTTTTAAACAAAAGAATTACCTGTTAATATTTACATTTCAGAAGGTCTTTGAGGGGAAAAAATAGTATAAAAGACAGAAGGAGGTGGGCATATTATGAAATTACTGCAGTGGTCAAGTGCTTGTATCTGGGGGAAGAGTAGAGTAGAAAAGATTGGAAAACATTGAAAAAACAAATTAACCAAGATTAGATGATGTGTTCTTGGATGCACTGAACTAATCTCATCTGGACAGGCAACACTGTTAGTTTTCCTCCCTGTCTCTCCACACAGGTAAGGTAGGATAATAATCTCCTCCTTGTCTTCCTTGAAGAAATTGCCCTTTCTCCATAAAGACAGTGAAACAGGGAGAAGAAAAGAAAAAGATTTGGACTTTTCCAAATGTAGGACCTGCACAATAGAGGCACGGCAAGCCAGTTTTCTGTTCTTGTTTGTTTGTTTGTTTGTTTCCAAACACTGAGATTTAGAGTCAGGTGAAGAGGTGGTTGGGACATGAAAATCTCTTTGTACACTTTATCAAGAATTCCGTTTTATGAGGTGAAGCTTGAAGATGCCATGAAAGAAAGCTTATGTTATCTTTTTTTCAATTCGGTTTTATCTGCCTATTTGTAAGAGTTCTTCAAAATTCTGAAATTAGGTTTTCTGTCATCTTACATATGGGTATCAAGGCTTTGTAGATATTTTTGTTTGTTTTTGTTATTCCCCATGTCCTCACTCAGAGATGTAGAAAGAAGTTGAAAGAGAAATTATAGGTAGCTGATAAACCAATTCTATTTTAAAATAGAACTTCTAGCAGTTAATTTAATTGGGATTGGGCTAAGCTTTTATTCAAAGAGCTATAAGAGACCTTCATAAATCATTTATTTCTACCCCTTTGCCTTTAGGCAACTGAGTGTCAAAATTAATAGGTAGATATTCAATCTCGTTCTTTTACTATCTAATACTAAGACAAGCAAGGATCAATAGGCAGGTTCACTTAATTACAACTATTAGCTATTTCTAAGTTTGATTAATCTCCAGTGACTACTGACTTCATGTGTATTTTCTTTATCATAGCATTGGATGATAAAATTACTGTGATTCATTTATAGACTGATGTTGGCATCATCTATGACTACCCCCTAACAAGCAATAACAACAAAAACAACACCAAGTCAATTTAAAGAGAATTCACAGACACATATCATAAGGTCTTTCTAGTGTCTTGTGGCTTACGTGTCATTTTTTAGAAAATTAATCAATTAATTCATTTAGTTGACTGTATGCTATCTTCTCCTATATGCCAAGGCTTCTATTAATTGAGTGACTGTTATGTGCTAGGTATTTTTCTAGGTACTCAGGCTATATCAGTGAGCAAAACAAACATAAGCTCTGCTGTCAAGCATGATATCATTGTGGACTGCTGGTTGAATCCTTCTGGAAAACATATGCCTCAGAGTTATTTCACCTGAGGGACAAGAAACTTGGGTATATGTACTTCAGTGCTAATTAGCCATCCATGACTATTGCTCCCAAGGAGTGTTAAATTACCAGTGTTTTGGGCCCCTTAGCACATAGGCATAATAGGTTCAGCTGGCACAGAAATCTCCTAGGACAACAGATGCATATGCTAGAAGTTGGAAATTGAGCCAAAGTGTCCTCGTAATGGCATGTTCTAAGGCAATATCAGTAGGAAGTGAAAGCATATTCTATTTGAATATATTTCACCTCTATGCCGTTCAAAGCAGTATCTGCTTAAGTTCATGACACTCTGTCACTGGCTATTCAAGGTGGTATATGGTCGTAATTCCTATTAAACAAATGACAGCAGCAGAATTAGTGGGATAATACAGTATTTGATGTCATATTTGGTACTGAGAACTCAAGTAGTTTCATTTACATATATTGAGCATGATTTTTATCCATGATTTTTTGACAGAGTAAATTAGGAATGAAATATTTGTGTACTATCTGTAATATACCAGCATTTTGTAGTCAACTGGCAAAGTTTATGAATATACTTTCTCAAAATTTGTGTAAGTATATGCTTCCTCAAGGTATAATTTTTCTATGAGGCAAAAAGAATGTGTACATTAACAGATCCAAATATATTTAGCCTGTCTATATATAATATAAAAATAAGAAGCCACAAACTTATAAATTTAAACCTATGCTTAGTAATGAACATTTTAATAGTTTCTTACTTAGAAATTATCTAGATATTTAATGAACTTCTATTACTTAATTTAGCATAAGTCTAAGGTTGCAAGTTACCAAAAAAATTATAAAAACTATTTTTAAACAGACATGTAAAAAATGCTTATTGTTGAAACTAAGTTTGTCAGAATAATTCAATTTAACTAGAATCAAATTTATAATTTTTATAATCTCAAATTCTAATAAATATAATATTAGCTCAATTAGTAAAGCTGAGTAGGGGTTCCTTGGTCCTTTGAGAGCCCCTGATGGAGAAAAGGGGCCTAGAGCTCAAGCATTATAGGAAGTTGAGGGTCTAGAAGTGGAAGGAAAAGTCTGGCAGGGATGGACAGAGGGACAGAGGAGACAGAGGTTTTGAAGGAGGATAAATCAAAGTATTCAAAGTTGCTAAAGAAAGATCAGATATGGTAAAAAGAAACAAAAAGAAGTAGAGGTGATGGAAAGGGACAGGTCTTAGATAAGCCAGGATGAGAGATCTTAAGTTTTCCAAAGAGCCATTGAGGGTCCAAATTATCTTTAATAAAATAAAACCCAGAGGGAAGGAAGCAGACAGAGTCAAGTGCTATAGTGCAAGGGGAGTTAGCATAAATTTTCGAAGAAAGAGAATCAGAAGAATGAGAATTTCTTGTCGGGGAAAGGAGGCTCCAAATAACAGCAAAAGAGGAAGAGCATCCTAAAGCAATCTATACAAATGAGATCTCTACAAAGAAAAAGAATGGAAGCAAGGTCTCTACTTGTTTGAAAAAAGGGGCATTCTAAATACCAAAGAACAAAAATTTAACCAAATGAGATCTCAATGAGAATTTTCCATGTTCTAAACCAATGATTCTGCCTTAGTCAATTTGGGCTGCCACAACAATATACAGAGACTGAGTGACTTGTAAGCAATGGAAATTTATTTCTCACCATTCTGGAGGCTGGAAGTATAGGGAACTGACATGATTGGGGTCTGGTGAGGGCTCCCTTTCTGGTTGCAGACTACTTCTTCTATCTTCGCATAGTGGAAATGGAGCTAGCTAGCTTGCTGGCCTCTTCTCATAAAGCCACTAATCCACCCTCATGACATAACTACTTTCCAAAGGCTCCACTTTCTAAAACCATCACTTTGAAGATTAAATTTCAACATACAAATGGGAAGGCAAACTTCAGGCTATACCATGGATCAGTGTGGTGTGGCTTCAGAGTTGTGCACCTGGAGTTCTGAGTGAGAGGTCCTATCGTCATGCAATCATGTTCAAGTCATGGTACCCATGCTTATTGAAGTGAAAAATTGTACAAAACACATTAAAAATAACAACAGAAATTTTATTCAAACTACTCAGGAGAGACATATTTCAATATAGAACTGAGTTCAATTATAATATAACGGGGCATCTTGGAATTTATAGCCAACAGGCAGGGTGAGATGGTCTGTGGATAGAAAATTCCTACGAGGAACTTGGTTAGGTATGATAGTTGAAAGAGAAACTTGATTAGATATCAAAGGAAGAGGAGGAAAGACTTAATTGGATGTCAAGAGTAGAGGGATAAGGGACTTGATTAGATATCAAGGGTGAAAGTAAATTCACTTGTTTAATGATTTTATATAATCTTAAATTCCATTTCTATGCTGGAAAAAAATCCCAAATTATTTAATATAGTGTCCAATTCTATATTAGTCCTAAACTGCAGGCTCATATATACAATTGCATATTCAAAATTTTCACTAAATGAAAATAGGGATTTCATATTAAATGTTTTCAAACCTGACTTATTATTTTACCACTCATTCCTATTCTATTTTTAGCTTTTCTCATCTCAATATAATCTTTCCAATTTCTTAGGTAAAAAATTATATTCTTCACATCTCTGTGTGTCACATATCCTATATACATTTTGTAAGGGAATCTTTCAGTTATGCTTTCAACAAATATCCAGACTTGGACCACTTCTCATTTTCTCCATTACTACCATCCAGGTAAACACCACACATCATTTCTCACTGGCATTATGCAAGAATCTCCTCACTGGTTTCTCTGCTTCCACACTTTCCTATCTATTCTCAATATCTCAGTGAGAGAAGTTCTGTAGCTATAGCTAAAAATAATGTATTGCATGTTTCAAAGTAGCTAGATGAAAGGATTTTAATTGTTATAACCAGAAAGGAATAATAAATGTTTGTTTAAAGTAAGGGGTATGCTAATTACTTCAATGTGATCATTGTATAATGTATGCATTCATTGAAACAGCACACTATAGCCAATAAATGTATACAATAATATGTGTCAGTTATAAATAGAATTAAACTTAAAAGAAACTTAAGCCAGTATTATACTTATTTTCTGCTCAAAACTTCACAATAGCTTCCTGTCACAAACTACAAGCAAAAATCATGACAGTGAATTTTAAATCTCTGTTACAGTCTCCACTCTCCCTTCTTTTTTTTTTTTTAATTTTTTTTATTTATTTCAGCATATTATGGGGGTACAGATGTTTCTGTTACATATGTTGCCCTTGCCCCCACTTCCCTCCCTAAGTCCGAGTTTCAATTATGTCCATCATTTGGGTGGTGCACATTGCACTCTTTGTGCATGCATATACC